>PVLD010035057.1:0-12123 GCA_004027595.1 Dinomys branickii | reverse complement strand
AAAAAAAAAAAAGAAAAAGAAACTGAGGCCGCAGGGGCAACATTAGCCAGATTTGTGGGATAAATTGGGTCCTCCAAGAAAAAAGAAATTAGATCCTAGCCCTCCATGCCGAGAATTTGACCTTATCGGGTAAAGCAATCTTCCCCAGAGTAATTAGGTTAAAATTAGATTATTAGAGTGCACCTTTACCCAGCGTGACCAGTGACTGGTGAGCGGTGGTGCCCTTATAAAAAGAGGGACTTGGATACAAAGATATATGCAAAGGGAAGACGACATCACCACCCACAGGGAGAAAGCCATGTGGAGGTGGAGAGCTGGAAGGAGGCTTTCACAAACCACGGAAGGCTAAAGATTGCCACCAAACTCACAGAAGCTGCGAGAAGAGAGGGAGACTCTCCTTGTGTTGCATTCAGAGGGCACAAACCCCGCTGATACCTTGGTCTTGGCCTTCTGGCCTCCAGAAATGCGAGGCAGTGAATTTCTGATGCTTTAAGCCACCCAGTTTTTTGGTGCAGGTACAGCAGTCAGCTCTCTTGTGTTCTCTACATAACATTTTGCTTACCCCTTGACATCACAAAATCTACACACGCTGCAAAAGGGCCTGACTATTATATGTTCTGTACATCAGCTGATAAGTTGTAAGCCCTGCATTTCCTCTGCAGCCAGCAGTTACAAGCTTCAAAGCTTCTGTTTCAACACCACATCAAAATTCAGGAAGCTTTCAACTTCAGCCAAACACCTAGCCCTCGCCAAAAGAAGCCACTGGGACTCTAGAGACCAGCAATGCACCATCTCAAGGACCCCTCTGAAAATAAATACTGCATAAGTGGACCTTTATTTACATCTGGGATGTCCTTTCCTGTTCCAGGTGTCCCCAGCCAGAAAAGCAAGAGGCTATGTCAGTTTCACCTAAGAGAAGGCAGGAATCGTCGAACGCTAAGCCCAGCGAGGCCAAATGGTGATGTTCAGTCCGTTGCAGCAACATGGCCTTCCTCTTACAAAGACACAATGTCTAAAGAGGCACCTGGGCTATGCCAACACACTCTCTTGGGATGGGCCTAAATTAGGAGCTTCCATGCCGCTTTGAACAATTCCCATGTTAAGGAAGGCTTGTTTTTTTTTTTTTTTTAACAGACTCCCTATCACGTCCAGGCTGATGTATTTCCTGCCAGACCCCTGAATGGAGAATAGCTCATCTGATCCACCAAATTGGGGAAGTCTGGTTATGGAGAAAGGCTTCAAAGTACCTTTGCTGAACGGTACTTTGCGAAAAAGAAAGGAAAGGAAGAGATCACCCCCGGGAAGGTGTGTGAGCAGCCCAGGCCCCCTTGTTCCCTGGATGTGGGTGGATGCCACCGTAATGAGACAGCTGCCTCCTGGAAACACAACAAAGAGCGTGAGCCAACAAAGACTCCAGGGCCGCCTGGTTTCCTCTCCGAGCCGGTGTTGGAGCAGAGGTGTCGGGTTGCAGTTTCTTTATGCAGCTAGTGCTGGATCTGAAAGCCTTGTAAGCTGGAGGCGGAAGAAAGAGGGTGAGAAAACTGAGTTCTCCAACCTGCAGCACGCACTTGTCGGAGCTGAATTTTCACCGTTTTCCATTGTAGTTGGGTTTGCTTGCCTTGTTTTCCTTGCGCTGAAGCTGGGGAAATTAAATGCGAGTTGACTGGTAGATGCAGCACCAGATTTGTACAGTATCCAAAGAGCAACAGATTTCATTTCAGTGTCGCAGCAGTGTTTTGCTCATAGTGGTCCACCTGAACCTCAGGAAAAGTATAATGCCCACCACCTTCTGCCCTTTCAGGAGTCTTTGTCCACAGCTTTGCTCTGAATGTACCCCCACCTTATTGTGATCCATTGTCATATTTCTCTGAAGGCAACAACAACTTCATTATTCAAATCCCCAGCTCCAAACATGGATGCCGTGTATCATCAATCCTTCTTGGGGAACCAGAAATCTGCAGGGTCCCATTTGCCTTTGGGGTAGGCATGGCCTGTCCTAAGAGATGCATCTATGTGCTTCTGCAGGTGAGGAACGTGATACCGCCAGGCAATCCTCTCCTGTCACCCAGCGCCTGACTTTCCCGCCTTCCTCCTTCCGTTAAGACTTTCTCAGGTAGAACACAGAAAACAGCCACGCAGGCAAGCAGCTTAGAAAATATTACTTTGCTCATTTAAAGCACTGGAACTACAACCTCACAGTTCTTTCCCCTACACAGATGATAATATTCACATAGCTGAAGACTGTATTTACACAAACTGTGCGTGGGAGACACAATTCCTACTCTTTATTTAAACTGCTTCTTTGCAATTAATCCCTTTATAATTATGGTAGCTTGACTAGTAATCGCTTATTTTTGGAATTAAAAGTTTTTAATTGGCTTTCCCATATACCTACTTATCAACACCCTATCTAGCGCTATCAAGGCAGGGTATTGTCTACAGAAGACCATGGCTATGTATGAGAAGCAGAGTTCCAGAACCACCCTGGAGTGAACATGTGAATTTCAGCCTAAGGCTGGACTATCCTGGCGCTCATCCAAGAATGGTTTTGTTAGGGAAGGAGAGCAATATCTCTATTAATGAGAAGGTTATGCTCAAACTGCATCCTTTATATCCAGAGACTTTATTACCAGAACTCAAAATAGATGATGCATTAGAGATGTACTCTAGAATGTGAATAATGGAACCAGTGATAGTCTGATCATGCTGTCAACACAAATGGAAAAGATATCAAATGCTCGAGAAAATAAAATTAAAATTCAGTCACCCTCATGGAAAAGAAAGGTACAATTTGGGTTGGGAATACCTGAAAACAGTGACATTCTCAGTTAGGTTCCTAGGTATTGGAAGAAATACGTGCAAGTACAAAAACAGATGACCAATGTCTTCCATTTCAAGACCCAGGAAATGAGTCTTTGAGAATCACAACTAGAGCCATGCCTCCCCAACCCCCATGAGTTAGTAGCTAGCCAAGCAGAGATGTCATGAGCAATTTTTGTAATTTTTTGCTTTTCTGGGAAATAAGGTCTCTCCACATATCCCAGGCTGGCCTTTAACTCACAGGGATCCTCCTGCTTCAGCCTCCCGAGTGTTGCATTTATAATTTTTGTTATCCTAACTACTCAAGGAAGACTGAGAAGGACAATGTAAAAAGAAGCAGATTTGGGGACCAGATAATACAGAGAGAGGGAGAATCTCACAGTAAACTTGCAAAAATTGTCTCAGCCAGAGGAGCCTCAGTTTTCCCTCCTGATAAAATAGAGGCAATATTCTTTACTCTACCTGGTGGCTGTGGAGATTTGAATTCATTCAAGTAAATCACTTAACATGCTACCTGGCAAATACCAGGCGTTCAACTGAAGGCAGCTATTATTATAGCTAAGATATTGAATTACATTTGCCATCAGCGTGGACCGGCAGAAAATGAGATTCAGTAGTGTTTATGCCCAAAAGCAACTTGTCACCTATTAAAAGCATTTCAAATGTCAGCAAACAAAAGGGGAGAAACTCCTCCTTTTATATGTAGCAGAAAAAAATATATAAAAGGTAAGTGACTGAAAGATTAAAATTACACGAAATGTAATAAATGGATTGATGACCAAGGGGAAATTGCTGATGCTTTATTCTCTCCATTTATTTTTAAGCAAGAGAAGAAAAGAATAGTAAAAGGAAGGAAGTATAAGAAGGAGAAGAAAAGAATAACAACCGGTGGAAAGAAAGGAAGAAGAAAGAGGAGAAACAGGTGCCTAAATTGAGTTTAAATTATTAAAATGGTTAAAAACTAAATTTAGAGGGAAAACACAAACCAAGATGTGTTGCAATATTAGCAGTGCTACATCTTTGGTTTGCAGTAGACAGATAAAAATCAAAAGTAGTGCAAGGCAGAGGGTCTAGCAGAAGTTATCTGAACTGAATAGAATCTCAAAGTGTTCTACCTTCAATGTATGAGTGAACTTGAAATAAAATATTCTGTGTAGTGAGGGACCAGTAAAAATATTTTTATGCTGTAATCTTGATTCTGGGTAGGTGAAATCAAAATTTCTCCTGAGAGTTTGTAAATGCAGGTGGCCCACATACAGGTTAGTGACTAAATTTGTGTTTCCTATATCACCATAAAAATCCAAAAGTGGATAATTTAATTTAATATAACATTTCAGGGTTGGTAGTGCCAACAGGTAACTGCCAGAAGAAATATAAACCCTGTCCAAAGGAATTAAAATTTAACTCAATTCTGGGAGAAGAGGTCAGAATGTGTGAGGTGTAAGGAAAATATACCACCCACTGTGAAGGAAAATGACAAAATATTCTAAAGAGAAGAGATTATAAATGAGAATCAGGAGAAACAACAAAAATCAAATACATACAAAAGGGCTTTAGAAACTGCCAGTCATATACAGACTATAAATTGAATAAAATTGATCAATTTAAGCAAAAAATAAAAGTATGAAAATATGACAGCTGAATGAAAGAGGTGAAACAGGTACCTAAATTGAGTGTAAATTATTAAAATGGTGAAAAACTAAATTTAGAGGGAAAACGTAAGCCAAAGGATGACCGCATGTTGGAAAATAAATCAAAATGGGAATCCTATAAGTTAAAAATACAATCATTTAGATTAAAAGAATCAGTAGACTGGCTAACCATTGAAGAGAGAATTAGTGAACTAGAAGATAAACTTAAAATAAACTGTCAAGGGTGTACTTCAGAGGGATGGAGAAGCAGAAAATAGGGTTGCAGATTGACAGAAATAAAAATGTGAAGACCTCAACAAAATTTGTGATGGTAATAAAAGGGAAAAGAGGAAAAAGGCAATGTTCAAACATGAAAATAGCAGGGAGATGTCCCAAGTTGATAGAGCAAAGCTAATAATCAGATGCAGGAAGGCCCTAAATTTCTCAATAGAAAATCACACAGATATTACATCTGGACAAATCAAAATGAAACTAGCAAATATGAAGTACAAAAAGAACTTGAACATGGTTAGACAAAAAGGACAAACCATCTGTGAAGACACAAACTAATTTAACCAGAAGTTAATTTCTCCCTTTTACCAGTGAAATAATATCCTAAGTGGATTTGAGAGAAAATAATTTTCATATTTATTTATTCATTCTCTTCATCCCTCCATTCACTGAAGTGCTAGGGATCAAAAGCACTGTTCATACACTAGGCAAGGGCTGTGTCATCCCTGATCCAAGGAAAAGTCTCACTGGAGAGTTGGATTTGTGTTGAAACATGGATAGAATCTTTTGAGAGTTGGAGATAAGGGAAGAAAGAGATTTTCTCAGAAAAACAAAAACTGAGATTTTTTCTTTACCACAAAATAGACTTTCACTAGAGGAAATTGCAAAAGATCTGGTGCAAATATTTTGTCTAGGTGTGACATCTTTATGACTTTTCTGGGATATTTGGGGCTTCTTATACCTGGTCATCAACACTGCTTCTTCATCAGTTCTGGAAATTTTAAAAGAAAATACTTCAAGAATCCAGAAGGAATGTTGAAAATGTTATCAGTAAAAAGGAAAGTATTGTAAATATATGCAAGGTATAATCAAAAATATGATAAATGTTTAAATTTAAAAAGTATATTATAGTAAAAGGCACACTGCCATTAATCTGCCTCAAAATACTCCCCCTTGCTTTGAACATACATCTCATCCATTTGCCACTTGTTGAAGCAGTTCTGAAAGTCTTCTGTTTTGGGCTGCACTGTCATAATGCTTTGATGTCTAAGGAATTAATTAATTAATAATGTAAATTAATTCAAAATGTTTTCCAAGGGAGAACCTGAGGTCTCTCAGTGCCAGATTCAGTGGACAAAGTAGGAAAGGATGCATCCTAAAGTTTTCACAAGCCTGCCTTTCCATCACATGGCACTTGACATTCACTGTATTTTTTAATCACACCTCATAGAGACACTCATGCAAGAGGACTTCTGGAACTCCTTCAGAAAGTGGCACAGAAATGGGATATATTCAAAGTGAAAAGGAGTACTTTCACAAGCATTAATGACAGTGTGTCTTTTACTGTAATAAATATTTTTAAATTTAAACATTCACCTTAGATTTTGCTCACCCCTTGGAAATACTGTATAAATACATATTGCCTGTTGAATTGAGCTTGGGGTGGGGATCGTGCGAATGAAAGGCAGGGTCTAATGTGCATGCTAGGCAAGCACTCTACCAACTGAACGGCATGCCCAGCCCTTTCGTGTGCTTTGATTCCAGGCACAGATGCACAAGACAACCACACACAAACTTCAATCAGCTTCACAAGGCTATAGGCTGAGGCACTGCACCCTTCCCTCCCTTCCTGAGGATTCTCACACTTGCTCAACTCACAACCACAAAACAGTTAATGTCTCTAGGGGAGAGTATTAGTCTCTAGTAGGAGAGAGCTGGAATTCTTTTTTGTACCAGGAATCGAACTCAGGACTTTGCACTTGCCAGCCAGGTGCTTATGCTGCTGAGCTAAATCCCTGGCCCAAGAGCTGGAATTTTTAATCAATGGAAAATGGGCGCCAGTGAGTAATGCTTCCATATGAAGATCATTTCATAAGGGTTATCCTACACTCCAAACAAACTGCACACTGAGTCACCTCTACTGATGGTTAACTCAGTAATTTTTGCTCTCCTTCCCTCCCTATTCACTCTACTATTCCTCTGTCAATAGTATTCCCTGATAAACTACTCGCTTATAAATCTTTGACTTCAGCTCAGCTCTCTGAGTGCTCAGACTAATACAACCCTATATGAAATAATGATAATAGCTAAAACCATGGGCACAAAGAAGTAAACTAGGTCTGAAATACTTCAAAACAAAGCCAGTAAGCTAGAGTATTAACTGTAGTTCTTCTAAGAAATAGAACAAATATATAACAAATTATTATGTCATATTATAATATTATTTTATATTATTCTGGAGGCTGAAAAGTCCCATAATCGGTCATGCAGAAGCTACAATCTCAAGAAAGGCAGTTATGTGAACCAGTTTGAGTCAGAAGCTCTGAGAACCAGAGAAGCCAATGACATAAATCAAAGTATGAAGATAGGAAAAAAATGAGTCGAGGTGTCCCTGCTCAAGTGGTGAAAACAGACGTAAAGGAATGATTTTTTTCCTTCCTCTACTTTTTGTTCTCCATAAGCCCTGGACAGATTGGTTGATGGACAATCCCATTGGAGAAGGCAATCAACAATCAACTTAAATCCACCTGCTTAAGTGCTAATCTCATCCAGAAACACCCTCAATGATACACTCAGCAACAATGTTTTAATTTGGGCACCTGGGAACCCACTCAAATTTTAGCATAAAATTAACCAGCACAGTTGAGGAGTTGACAGAGTTTAAGCCCCCTACAGTCCTTTTACTGCATGAGTAATGAGCAAAGTATGAGTAACTTTAGACTTATTTAAGTGTATCTGTTAAAATATTTATGCAATCACCAAAGGAACTAGTTTGAGGTATACGATTTCTGATGAAGGTAAGAAGGGGATGGGGAGGTAGGTATGAGGAACTCATCCAAGACAAAATAAGGCAGAAGAGGAGTGGGAAAAAGTAAGAGAAAAAGAGGGCCAAACAGAGTCACAAAATTTAGAAAATATATCAATATAAATTACCTACCTCCTCAAATAAAAGAAAAATATTATCATAGCAGGCTAAAACAAAACACAGAAACAGGCTATTTACAAGAGACACCTTGAAACATAAGAATTCAAAACATAAACAAATGATAAGAGAAACGAGAAAACTGAGTGTAAATAAGGTCAGTAACATACCCAGACCATGGGTCTCTAAGTGCTTTTTCATCTGATGCCAGCACACAATTCTTTTCCATGATGTCATGGCATTTTCTGATCAGGGGTTGCCATCATATTCATCTTTATGTATCTACCACAGAGTACAGTAACAGAACAGCATCTCTTGAATTCATGAAATCAAAACTGTACAAGTGTGCAATTCACCACAAACATGTTGAGCATTCTCAAAGAGTGAAACAATATGCCATGTAATTTATGAAGATTGATTTGTTTGGATATTTCTATCATAACAAATGAGATTTCTTTCTCCCTAGACAGTAAAATAAAGGCATAAATCAACTAAGAAAACACAGACAGGTGTGGTCATTTATAAGGTGACAGGCATGTCCATGAAGGATGGCTTTCATTCTTTCAATTATTCTACATTTATTTATTCACCTAATCTGTGCCAGACACTGCATAGACACAGTGAATCCAATGATAAATATGACAGACGCAATCCCTGCTATTTGGAGACTGCAGACTAGTTGTTGTACAGCAAGCCTCTAATCAAAAGTATGTTGGTATATCAGTTGCAAATGATATTTTATTTCTTTTAGATGACACCACTTTTAAGAAATTCCTTGAACAAAAAGTAAAATTTCAGCTTGACTTAATATTATTAACTGAATAACTTGGGGCTTATAATTCAGTCACTTGCCATTGTTTGCTGTTCTGAAGTTCAGGTTTTTTTTGTTTGTTTGTTTGTTTGTTTTGCGGTACTGGGGATTGAACTCAGGACCCTGCCCTTGCTAGGCAAGCGCTTATTCCACTGAGCTATATCCCCAGCCCCTGAAGTTCAGGTTTTATATCTCAAAATTTGAACACAATCTCTGCCTCTTGTGACAATGATGTAAGATAATAACATGCTATGCGCAGTGATGTTTAATGAATGCCAATTTTTGTAGTACCAAATTGTTACTGCCATGCCCAAAGTTAATGCATACCATACCCCATTTGTAAACATTAGGCATTATTCATATCAGGCATCAGGTTTCAGAAAAAAGGAGCTGTCTAGATGTAGCAAGACTGTTATTTATTAGAAACAGGTTTGTTGAGGTCCAAACAGGAATGTAATGCATGTATATTTATTCATACTTTGTATCTGTTACATAGATGGTACACTGGCAACTATGCTTTAAATAATTGAGTAGTATTTACTTATTAAAATGATCCTATTATATTCCATATAGTTAAATCATGTAATGTAGGATATTGCCCTCCAAACCCCTCCCTCCCCAAAAAGCATGTGGTCTACTGAAAATCTACAAAATACTATTTGACTATTTTCTCCAAGCTCACTTTTCTGATAAGCAGATTTAGAAATGTGTCCTCGGATATGCTGCATAAAGCTAAAGACTTTGAAATTAATAGAGACCTGGTTACAACAGGGTACAACTATACCTAATGGGCTATTAAAAAATGATTAATACATGTCCCAGTGGACCAGCAAAAAGAAGAACCATGATTATGCACAAAGGAAGAACTCATTTGACCTATCATGCCAACTAAAAGAGCTGGTCCAAGTATGAAGAAGCTAGAAGATTTCACTAACTATATTAGCTCCTTAAAGAATATTTTTAAAAGACAAATCAACAGCATTTACTAGAATGAGCTCGGTGTTTGGTCTTCCTGCAGCAGCTTACTCTTTTGATGGTATGAGGTGTCTTCCCTTTGATTCACTGCGTCAGTATGCTGCAAGTCAGTTGCAGAAGAGAAACGTTAAACAGCGCCTTTGGGAAAAATACTAAAATCCTAGGGATGTTGGGATGAAGGATGCTTTGTAATTGCAAGAATTTATTATTAACTATTATTATTCAGGCTCTCATTTCTAGTATTTTCTATTTTAGATGAAAAATGTAAAGAGCCATCTCTGCCTTCCAAAACAGAAACTAAAGATGCTTGAAATATTACAGAGCTTTGTCTCTTCACTATTCTGTATTCTGGGCCACATATGAATAGATTATTTCTTCCTCCACAGCAGCTATAAGATGAGCCATTAAATCTCTCAGATAGTTTGGATGTTTCAGTTGTTGAATGAAACATTTTAAATGTTCAGATTCTTTTGAAACACTCCTTCTCTAGCTTTATTTCACATATTACTGATTATCTTTTCTCATGACTCTTACATTTTAAATACAGTTAGTCAAATAAAGAAGATTTCCAGAAGCTGTACACAATAGAAAGTGACAGAAACACTGATCAAGACATTTGTAAAAGTAAAAAATACTAATTAAGTATCTTTGAAACAAATAACTGAAGGTGGTTAGTTCTTCATTCATTCTTAACTAAACTTTTTAGACAGTGGAAAAACCAATTAGAGCTATTTGAATCACTAAATCTCCAAGAGATTCTTTTTTATTAGACAAATATTGCTCTAGTCATAGGGCAGAATCTCTATGACGAGTGGAATGATTTCTAGAATATGCCAACTGACTCTGTTCACGGATACTTCTGCTGACCATGACCAGTCTTTGTTATGCAAATATAAATTCTTACATTTATGTAGTCACAGGGAGAAGGAGAACTACATCATGTACCAGACTCTTTGTGTGTTTCGTTTAGATGAATTTTACAAGAACCCCGAAAAAGCAGACATTCTCATTAGCCCCATTTTATAAATACGTGAAGTTCCATGGATAATAAATTAACGTCAGATGACTGTCACACACGAATCTGATCATATATAAGGTTAGGAAGCCCTGCCCAATATATTCATTTGCTCTTTCACTATTCATTTATTTTATTGTGCATCCACCATGTTTCTCATCCTGTACCGGGAATGCAAATCCTTCTCCCATATAGGCAGTGCCTTAGAAAATCAAGAGCTCTGCTCTGGAGCAGAAGTCTGTAGGAAGCAGAAGTGTCCATACTAACAGACAAGAAGAACAGAGATTAAACTGGTCAGAACAGAGATCTGAAGCAAATGAAGTGAAACGTAAACCTTCGAAACTCAGTAAGGGTAGTCAAACAAGCCAAGAAGGCAGGTTTCCCATGTAGAAAGAACAGCAAGGGCAGTAGCAGACTCACCTGGAATTCTACATTTAGGAAAAATTTCTAGCATGCAAGATTCAAAGATCGGGGTAGGGAAAAGGAGAGTGGTCATGGCTTGGATTAAGTTGGGAGCCAAAAGGCACATTTTCGATGGGAACATGAGAAAATTTTCAAGGGTTTCTTTCACCCATGGAGAAGTAAAATAGGACTTCCGGGAAGATGGCAACCAGGTGAGCAGCAGAGGGAAACTCTCCCAGAGACCAATCCTTTGCGCGCGGGTGCCGGGTCTGTGGATGCGAAATTCCAACTGAACGTGTTGCTCTCCGGTGCCTGAGTATTAACGGGTCGGCTAGATAAGCCGCGACGAGAAGTGAGCAGGCCCTGAGAGCTGGGCGCCCGAGGCAATCGGCACTGTGCATGGGCCGCGGCTCAGCTGAATCCACGTACAACCGTACAACCGAGTGCAACTGCGGCGGGACGGACCCTCCCAGCTCCTGAACCCGAACGGCTCACAGGCAGCTAAAGCCAGGAATTTTTGGAGGCGGCGGAGAAGAGCAAACTCAGAGAACGCACTCCTCGGGCAGACTATGCCAATCTGGGCAGCGGTCCGGGATCGCGCTCAGAGCCCTGGCCCTGCAGCTGGCACCATCCTCGGCCAGAAAGTGGGAACTGCGGCAGCTGTGGTCTGCCGCTCCTGCGAGAACGCCGATGAGGCAGAGAAGCGCCAGGGAGCGCCAGGATCTCCTGCCGGCACGGATCTTGGAAAGGGTGAGCTGAGTGAACACCGCAGCAGGATTTCTGAGTCGGGAAGAAGCTCGACCCAGGGAGATACATCTGAGCGGCATTCCTGCCTGCACGATCCCAGGGTGAGTTGATTGGGCGCCCTGACCAGTTTTTTTGAGTCGGGAAGAAGCTCCGCCTAGCAAGGGACATCCAAGCAGCTCTACTGACTGCACGATCCCCAGGACAGAAGAGCTGGCTGGGCGCCCTGACGGGATTTTTGAGTGTGGGAGGAGCTCCACCCAGGGAGGAACACCTGAGCGGCCCCCTGCCTGCAAGGTCCCTGGAGCGGCGAGCTGTTTATGCACCCCAGCCAGGTCTTGGGGTAGGGAGTAGAAGCAGAAATCTCAGCAGACAGCTTAAGGGATATTCTCCCAAAGAGAAGGACTCCTTGGAGCAGCCTCTGCAGCAGGCCTTTGCCTGTTGAACTGCCTGGGGAATTTATAGCACAACATTTTGAATCTGATACTCAAAAATGGGAAAACAGAGGAACAAAACGCAGTCTCAAAACTCAACCCCACCCAGAACAAGTTCTGAATGCAAGGGTACAGGG
>PVLD010035056.1:0-12118 GCA_004027595.1 Dinomys branickii | reverse complement strand
GAGTTCTTTGTGATTTGAAGCCCGTGGTTATCTTCTGGTGTCCACAGTTTTGTAGTACTGTCCAATTCAAAATGTGACCCTTCTGTTGGTGGTAAACAAATCAGTCAGAACCCAGACCTGTGCTGCACAATCCCAGCAAGCTGCAGCAGGAATGGGGCAAGGTGCTTTCAAGTCCACAGATATTCAGGTTGATCCTGGCCTCTGGCTGTGCGGTTGGGGCCTGAGTCATTCAGCCTACAACATTCTGAGTGTCCCTTGCCAGCCTGCCTGACTTCCTGATGCTGGACGCCTCCCACGGTTGTTCCTCCCCAGTCACTTGGATATCCACACCAGGAGCCCTGGGGTTAAGCCAGTCCATGGCCGCTCTGATTGCAGGTTCAGTTGGCCTATCACTAAAATGATATCTGGCCAGGCAGGCTCTCCAAGGAACACAGCAGTCACTTGGTCTGGAGTCACTCACCATCTGCTGTAGTGCACAGCATCCACTGCTGTTTCACTGGGGCATTTCTTCTTGGAGGCCTCTGGAGTCACCGCCCTCACTATGTCTCTGTCAATTTAATCCTTATTTCTCACACCACAAGCCAGGAGCTGGGGAGAAAGTGCAGTCTTCCCCTCCTTTTTCTCTGTTGAGGTCTGTCTTACTTTCACTGTGGGCTCCAATTTCCCTTCAGAGCCTTCCTGGGTCCCAGGGATCCACTTCCCTCCTTTCTTCCTTCCCCAAGATGTTACTTGCTAGTGTCCAGATTCTGAATCTTGGAGAGGTTAATTTATGGCTGCTCACCACACACCCTCTCTCTGAAGCTCCCTGCTTCCTTTGTGTAAACTGGTGGTATAATTATGTTAGTGTTGTGACACATCGCTAGTTGGTGCTCACATCACAATGACTATTGAATATTATTCACACCTAGGTACGTGACAGACCCTAACTTTTACCCTTCCTTTCTTCACCAACTTTTTTGTTTCTCCTAGACTGCATCATTGCTACATTTTCTTCAGTTGTCTAGTGTTTGGAGCACTCATCCTTAATTCTTGCTTCAATTTTGAAAGAATGGCAATACTTCCTTCAATAAAGTCAAATGTCAAGAAACTAATCAGTTTGATTTTTTTCCTGGGAAGCAACTCTTGCTCAGTCCTCCATATTCTGGGACTGAATATCCTTCTTGGGCCCCTGGTGAGCACCCCTTACTTCATCCCCCAGGAATTGGGCTGGGTGCCCTTCTCTGGAATCCCTGCCCTCTCGTTTCCTGGTTCTGCTGGAGCACAGCTTCCTGTAAGAGGGCTCAGCATGTCAGAGGCCAACTTACCCTGGAATCACGGAGGCTTATGGGGCCCTGCTACATGCTGAGGAATCCTTCCAGTTGGCCGGTGGAGGAGAAAAGCCAGGTTGGCATCAAAAAGCAACTGGAGTAAAATTTCTAAAGAGATCTTAAAGCAAAGAGCTCTGAACAGCTGTGGCCCCAGTTCAATGTGACTTCTTTTCTCATTCTCCAAATACATTTTCTCTTTCATACCCAATTTTGTATTTATAACTTTATGAGTTTCTTCATAAAGTGTTCTCAAAATTATATGACTCAGGCCCCACAAGACCCAGTTGCTATGTGAGACCTTACATATTTAACACACTTAGATGTCCACCCTTCATCCCTCACTGGATTAATGGTTTGGGATACTATTTGGAAATAATTTCCTCTCCTTTTCTTCTACTTTCTTCCAGTGCTTTTGGGAAACTGATGCATTCTAATTCTAGATTCCTTGTACTCTTTTAACTTCCCAAAGTGTGTACAGTTTCTTTCTCTTTATTCTTACTAGTCTGATATTTCAATATGCTACTTCGTGTTCAGTCTTTGTCATTTTCCTAGTCACTTTTTAGACATTTTCAATCTAAAATTTATATTCTTCAGTTCTGGGTAGTTTTCTTCTGTTACATAATTTCCTCTCTTACCTCTTTTTGAAACTTACTCTAGTTGGATGGTAGATCTCTTGGGTGCATCCTTTATCTTTTATGTTTAAAAATATTGCTTGTCTTTAGTTCCAACAAAACTTTCTATAAAATGTGTACATTTCCATTATATTTTTAATTCTCAAGAGCTTTTATTGGTGGGGGAAAGTCCTAAATTTTAAATATTCTTTTTTATTCCATCCTGTTCTTATTTCATCCTCTTCAGTATATCAATATAATGGGCTGGGGATATAGCTCAGTGGAATAAGCGCTTGCCTAACAAGCGCAGGGTCCTGAGTTCGATCCCCAGTACCGCAAAAAAAAAAAAAAAAGTTTATTCAGTATATCAATATTGCCTATATTTCTCTGAAAATTTAAACTCTGTAACTTTTTAAACATTTTTAACAGATTTCTTCAGCTACCAATACTATGTGTGTTTATTTTCAGTGACTTTCTGTTGTTTGGGGTTCTATCTTTCATGTGGGCATTTTTACTAAAATATGTATGATTTAAAATAATGAACTGTCCTCAGTTTAATCCTTAGCATTTTTTTTTTTATTTTTTAAAAAAGAATGATGTATTCAGTCTGTGAGCTGACATGGAGGTCAGTGAGCTTCCTTATAGGGTAATTAGGCAGAGTACGCTTTTTGGTGACTTACCATTAAATGTCTGATGCAGTTGTAATAGCGTCAGCAGTTTCTCATTAGACTCTTCTTTTCCTGTTGAGAAAGGCCATTAATAACTTAGATTTATTTATGTAATTTTTTAACCGTGGAGGTTCTTATGGTGATGTGGGATGTTAATCAGTTTACTGCGGTAATCAATTTATAAAGAGAAACAGGTTTTTGACTCAATTTCAAAGCTTTCAGTGGATCCTGTTGTTCTGGGGCTATACTGCCATATCATCACTCGGTCTGTGATGAGGGAAATCACTTACCTCATGGCTACAATGCAACAAAGAGCAGAGGAAGGGGCTGTAGCCCCTGTTTTCTTAGGGGCATGCCCCCAGTGGCTGGGGATCTTCCACCAGGCCCCACCTCCTCAGGGTTCCACTGCCTCCTCACAGCACCAAGCTGAGGACCAGTTCTCCAACACATGGGCTGCTGGGAGACACTCCAGGCCCAGACTATGACAGATGAGTAATGGTAGTTCAGGGTTCAAAATCAGAATTTTATTCTTGACTCTGTCCTAAACTTTCTGTTGCTGACATGCTACTATAGTCTTTTCCTCGGCTGAAAAGTACAAATAAAGATCTCCAAAATTTCAAAGTGATAAATGCTTTCTGAACACAGAGACAGCTGATTCTTAGGAAATAATGATTTGCAAGACAGTCTGGGTCAAATAGAATTTTTAGTTTTAAGATTCTTGATTCCATACTGATTTTCATAGTGGATTTACTAGTTCACATTCCCACCAACAGTTCCTCCCCACCTCCTAACTCCCAACCCCCACCACTGCTTCACCAACATTTATTACTTGATTTCTCAATGATAGCCATTTGGGGGGGGGCGGGTAAGATGGAATCTCTGTGCTGTTTTAATTCGCATTTCTCTAATGACCGGTGATGTTGAGCTCTCTTCATGTATTTGTTGGCTATTTGCATTTCTTCTGTGAAGTGTCTATCCATTTCATTTGCCCATTTTGGATTGGGTCTTTGGGGTTCCAATTTATTTTTAGTTCTTTCGCCTGCATTCTTTTACTAACAGAATGGAGGCGGTACTATGCTGAAACAAAAAGCTGAGGTAGGCAGAGTTGCCTATGTTTCAAAGTATACTCAGAAAGAAGCCATCTGGGTGCTCCTGCTAGAAAGGACAGATTCAGAAAGTATAAGAACAATGGGGTCTTTTTGTTTTGTTTTGTTTTTCAATCTTTGAGACAGTGTCTCACCATATAATTCAGATTCCATTAAACTCACTGTGTAGCATATGCTGGCCTTGAACTCATACACATCCTCCTGTCTCAGCCTCTAGAGTGCTGGGATTACAGGTGTATACCACCATGTCTGGCAAAAGCAAAATCCATGTTCTGCAGCAAAACAAAATGCTATGACCGCCACCTAACCTACTTCACTTCTCACCAGATATATCTCATTCCCCTCCAAAATCCTGCCTCTTCAGGGCTGAGTGATTTTAAACAGTAATTTTTTCCTTTCCTGGGGTCAGCTACTTAAGGCAAAGGACTGCAGTTTTTGTTCAAGAAGTATACTTCCACAAGAGACCTGCAAAATCTAGATCTCACCACCCGCCAGTTAACTATGTATAAGACCATTTTATTAAAAGGAAACTCCCATCTATAAGATACAAAATCCAGTCAGTTATCTCATCTTTTCAGTTACTGCTTACAAGATACCCTGACGAAAGCTATTAATGTCCGTTTTAGGAAGAGGTGTGCTGGGATTTAGAAGGTTTAAGGAACCTGCCCAAGGATTTGCCAGCCAAAGTGACAAAACTAGGATTGAACTGAGGTCTGATACTCCACAGTTCATGTTCTATCATGTAACTCACTCTACCCACCGCCCCTACAGGAAAGGTTAGGAGAATCTAGGAAATAGAATGCGCCTGTATGAATGTAACACTTAAATACCTCTCTAACTCACCCTTTCCATGTGTGGGTTATACCCTCTGTCAGAGATTCCTGGGCACACAGCACCATGATACCTGCTTGATTTGACTTTTAAGTACACTCTTCTGGTCAGTCCCAATCCAACAGTTTCAATATGTAATACATTTCAAAGTCTATGGAAAATAATGATACCTAGTCCTTCTTTGTAAAGAGCTTAGCATAGCAGGATTAAGAAAATGTGCAATATTATCTGGCACAACTGTACCATATGAATAATTGGCTGCAGTAAATTTCTGCTCTTTGCTCTTCTTGAAACTCCACCCACACCAGAGGCACAGCTTGTTTTTAAAGGAAGCAATTTCCATCACTAATCTTTGTTTCACCCATCCCAGCTGAACAGGATCCCTCCTATATTTTTATAACACTGTAGACTAATACAGCCTTTTGGCTGTGAGTCATCGTATTTGAATTAGTCACAGTTCAGAGCAGGTTAAAGGTCTTTCTTGATGGCTCATGAAATTTACTTTTTAAAGTGCTGCCTAGGTAAAAGGCAGTGGGGGAAAAAGTAGAAGGGTAGATCAGATGTTAAGACAATTCACTAGGCGGAAAAGAGTCTTTTCAACCAATGGCTGGGACATTATATAATTCTACTTACATGAAATGTCTAACACAAGCAAATCTACACAGATTTAGTTATTGCCAAAACTAGAGCATTGGAAGGAAATGGGAAATCATTACTAACAGGTATAGGATTTCTTTTAGGGTTGACAAAAATGTCCCAAAATTGTGTTGTTGTGATTTATCTAAAATTAGATATGTAAAAGGAGAAAAAAGAAGGAAAAAATATATGTATATGGATAGCTGGGATAATTGTACTGCTGATGTCTAATGGTTTATTGAAAAGAACAGTTAATACTTAAATTTTTTTGACCAATTTTGCATGCTTACATCTGGTAATCTGAACAACTAATATGAAGTCAATATGCAATATAACAACCACTGGTGAATTCCTACCATTTTGACTAGTGAAACGCTGTATCATTTCTAATATCTTTTTTTATTATTCTTTATTTTCTTTAATGGTTTGATCAATCATGTATTCTTACATCTGGTAATCTGAGCAACTTTATTGAGGATAATAATATTTAATATAACAACCACTGTTAATCCCTATCATTTTATTTTGAAATCTTGTATCATTTGTATGGTTTTTGCTTTGTTTTGTTTTTGTCTATGTTGTTGTTATCTTATTTTTTCTCTTTAAAATAAAAAGATAAAATTAGATATGTGGTAGTAATGATTGCACACCTATGAATAGTGACCAGAAGTCACTGAATTGCACACTTTTAAAGGGTGGATTTTATGGTGTGTGAATTATATGTCATTAGGAATGTTATTTTGGGTGAGGGAGTAACTGCAAGAAAGAACTGAGATTTCTATAGTCATTTTAGGTTGACTTTAAGAGCCATCAGAAAAATTTGTCCCTGGAGTGAGAGAATGGTATTACTAAGGTTGTTGAAACATTCATAGTTTCTTTTTTAATACATCTGACAGTTGTATTTCATTGTGAATTAATAAATAAATCTGTTGTGTTGGTTTGGGGCTTATTTTGCAAGGGAGAACAATATAATACAGGATACATATTTGATATGATTATTTATAATAGTCACCCACAGAATGATATACAAAAGAGTGCAGGAAATCTGTCCACACACTAAGACCAAGAATCTAGCTGAGGGCCTGGATCCCCCAATAATGTCCAACATGAGTCCAGTTTAAGACCTAGAGTTCATAACAATGCTTCCCACGAATCCAACTGGAAGCCCAGAGCCCATAAAAATATCTCACGCAGGCCTGTTTCACGGAGCTGCGCTGGAAAGGCCCAAAGGTCAGTGGAGCAATCTAAGAAGTCTGCGCCAGCGGGATAAAGGATCTGTACTAGCAGGCTGGAGCCAGGAAGTGACACTCAGAAGAACCAGAACTCCCCCCAAAAGGTACCATCCTCAGCAATAGTGAGGTCCCAAGCTCCTCCGACAATCAAGATGACCGAGTTTCCGTCAGGGAAACAAATACAGCAAGCTTCTCAGGAGACCAGCAGTGCACCATCTTCCCCTCCGGAGCCAGGAAGCAATGCTCAAGGTGAGGACCAGAGCTCCCTGGAAGTGACCTGAGGCTATTCTCAGTGCAAACGAGGTCCTACGCTCCTTGCAGGATGAAAACAGCCAAGTTCATCAGGAAAGCCAGCATGACAAGCTCCTCCAACAGAACCAACAGCTCCTTAGAGCTTTCACCAGCTCCAACAGCCTTTCTCCACTCCCAATACTCTTCCTTCTCTAGTTCTGCCTCTTATGCTGCTGCCAACAGTCCCCAGGTGGGCCTGTTATTGTTGATACATTGTGTCAACTTGGGGAGTGTAGAAGAGGAGGCATGGAGATTATGTGAGTGCTACATGCCCTCTGTGTGGCGGTAGCCTGTTTACAATGTAAGGGAAGGAAAGAGGCTGCTTGCCCACCATTCCTCCCTTTTGCTGGTTGTTTTTGCTGTGCTCTACTACCATGAACTGTTGCCCTCAGCCATGTGCCACTCTGCCTGAGAACCAGCTAAGTATGGACTGAAACCTCCACAAACTGTAAGCTAAATAATCCTTTCCTTCCTTCATTTTGGGTGTTGGGTATTTTGTCTCAGCAAGGAGAGAAAAAGAACCAAGACAGCCTCCCACACCCAGCACCACACTTATCAGTTCAACTGGGCGTTATAAGTTGACCACCAGTTATCAATCCACTACATCCATCAAACAAAAAATGCAGTACTAGAGACCAAATCTCCTCAGCTTCAGCAGACCAGGCTGCCTGAGCTCCAGGACAAAGGGCAATGGGCACAAGGGCCAGGGCCACTGTTCCAGTGGGTATGGAGGACAGGGCCCCTTTATGAACCCAAACAGCAGAGCATCAGGCTAATTATTTTCAAGCCTTAAAACTTGATCAGATTTGCTCTGCTGATTTTTAGAGTTGCTTGGAGCCATAATCACTTCTTCCAGTCCTTACCAGCCCTTGCTGGAATGGGGGTCTGTTCTAGACCTGTCCTAGTTTGGAAGCAGGTAACTTCTTGTCTGGTTATAAAGCTTCAGTGCTAGAGAAGAATTTTGCCTCTACTGAATTATACCTCATCTTACCCATACCTGATTTAGATGATACCAACAAATGGTGTTTGTTTGTTTGAGACAAGGTCTCACTATGTAGTCCAGACTGGCCTTGAACTTGCTTATGTAGCCCAGGCTTGAATTCACAGTTATCTTCCTGCATCAGCCTCCCAAGTGCTGACACTACAGGGTTGTGCCAGCATGCCCGGCAAGTAAATGGTTTTGGACTAAGAGTTGATGCTGAATGGGTTAAGACTTTGGGCACTGTTAGGATAGGCCGAATCTACTTTGCATTATGAGATTTTGGGGGAATCAGAAAGCAAGGAGCTATAGGCTGAAGTTTGTCCTTCAAAACTCAAAGGTTGAACTCCTACCTTCTAGAACTACATTATGTGACTGTATTTGGAGATAGGATCTGTAAAGAGACAAATAAAAGTGAGATCTTCAGGACTAGCCCTCATGCAATATGACTAGTGTCATTAGAGGTAGAGGAACTCTGGATACAGACATACACGGAGGCAAGACTGTGTGAAGACATTGAAAGATCGCTGTCTGTGAACCAGAGAGAAACGTCACAAGAAACTAACCTTGCCAGCACCTTCATTTTGGACTTGAGAAAAAAAGTAGTTTAATTCCATATAATGAAATATTATTCACCATAAAAAGGAGTTATCAGTGATACATGCTACAACATGGCTCATTATAACTGTGTATTGCTCTCTCATGCTATTGTTCATAAAGGTTTCTCTGGAGTTCAGCTCCGTATATCTTTACTCTGGGTGTGGGTAGGACAAGGAAGTAACTTGGTGAATGCAAGCAGTCACTGGGGTAGAGAGATACACATACTGGGAAGTGCTTCAGGTAAAAAATAACGTGATACTTCTACTCAAAGCTCATTGGCCAGAACCAGGCCTAGGATCCCACCCAATCCCAAAGAAGCCAAAAAGTGCAATTACTGTGTGCCTGGATGACAGAAAGCCAGAAACGCCTAGTGACTGCCATTAAATGCCTCCCATAATCCTCCATATTGCTTTTTTGTTGGTATGTTACATATCCATCTATGTAACCGCACGGATGAATACTCACATGGGGCGTATGATCAGTTCACAAACTGGAGTCAGAGTAGTCTTATTTATTTTTGCCAACAATACCTCATAGGAAACCACCCAGTACACTGAAATAGTGTAACTCATTCTTTGTAGTGGTTACATGGTATCGCACAGTGATGATAAAATATAATTTATTCAGTCAATGGAATGTCTGGTTCAGGCTCTCTGCAACAATTGGTGGTCTACGTATTTTGTATTTTATCACCACAAATTGGGGGAGAAATTGGCTGTTCCTCTTCCTTTTGCTGTAGTTCTCGTGATACTTTGTGGTTTTCTCATTAGATTGGAAGGTTTTAGTGTGTAATGAGTATTTATTAGGGAGAAAATCACTTAAATATTTACCTTTTTAATAATTACTTTTAAAATAGTTTGTTTCAATTATTTTTGAAGCTAGATTCCTGGGGATTTTAGCCCTTTTGATTATCCAAATTATTAGAAGTCTAAATTTTTATTGTTCTGTTAAAAGTAAGTTGTTTCGGGGCTGGGGATATAGCTCAGTGGAATAAGCGCTTGCCTAGCAAGCGCAGGGTCCTGAGTTCGATCCCCAGCACCGCAAAAAAAATAAATAAATAAAATAAAATAAAATAAAAGTAAGTTGTTTCTTAGTCTCTCCAGTTCTAAAACTGACCCATCCTATCTTTGTCTGTATCTACCAATCATGTGTTCCACAATGGAAACACATGGTTCCATGATGTAGCTAACCTAATAAACTAATCCATTAATTTATGAGTGGAAAAAAATCAACTTCCTCATGCTGGGGATATAGCTCAGTGGCACAAGCACCTTCCTGGCAAGCGCAAGGTCCTGAGTTCAATTCCTAGTACCAAAAAAAAAAAAAAAAATCAACCTCCTCTATCCCTATTCCTCCATCAAATCAAAGCACTCAGACTCCTACGGAGTGCAGTATATTAGCACAGTAAATTTAAAAGCCTTTTCTACAGACATGCTGCAGACCCTATGGTCCACTGATGTGAAGTTTAGACAAGGTGAAAGGGAAGAGGGGCTGGGGATATAGCTCAGTGGAATAAGCGCTTGCCTAGCAAGCACAGGGTCCTGAGTTCGATCCCCAGTACCACAAAAAAAAAAAAAAAAAAGAAAGGGAAGGGTGGAGTCTGACAAACATATCAACTACACAGTGGCATCCAAGGACTCAGTCTTTACCTACAGTATTTCACAAGAATAAGGAAAAGCAAGGAAGAGGAGAAGCCAGGTGATTCTTGCATAACTTTGACAGCCATTTGCAAAGCTGGTTCTTCTGCACTTCTGGCTGGGAAAACAAAGGAATGCAACAGGCTTGACCTGTGTTAAACATTAAAAGTAGAGATTGTTTACATTGATTTTTAAAAGAGGGTTTCAAAAGAATGAGAAGAGGGCCTTCCAGTTATGGCAGCATAAAGGAAACAGTTTCTTTCTGCAAAAAGAGAAAAAAATGTATAAAATTAGACAACACTGGCAAAACCAACCATGGAATTAGAAATTGATCAAATGCAAATAAGAAGTTCAGAAACAGTTATTCTTGGAAAGCTAGATCTTCCTCTAGGAGCAGCAAGGGGGTGAGGCATTTTTGCACTAGAGCAAAAGTGATCCCCTAGCTCATCTAAGACTTTTTTTTTTCTGTCTTTTTAAGGCAGGGTTTCACTATGCAATTCAGACTTGCCTCAAACTCGCAACCATCCTCCTGCCGCATCCTCCCAAGTGCTGGGATTACAAGCATGTGCCACCACACCTGGCTCATCTAAGACTTTTAAGTAAAACAAAGCTGGCTATGAAACCAGTAGCCTTACTGCCACATGAAAGACTGGATTCTGGGGCAGGAGATGTAGCTCAGCAATACAGTGCCTGCCTTGCAAACGCAAGGTCCTAAGTTCAATCCCAGGTGCCAAAAAAAAAAATAAAAAAAAGACTGGATTCAGAGTGACAACTCAAGGGTTGAAAATTCTCAGGTTTGTTGGTTAACGTAAGAATGACTATAGTATTTGGAAATAAGGAGGAAAAACCAACAGTTTTGCTAGCCTAAGGTTAAAGCCCTACTTGGGACATCAGACTAATGAGGAATTTAACAGGGAGAGCCTAGAAATAAGAAAGTTATAGAAGGGTTGAAATAATTTCTCCAGACATCCTAGCTGTCTAAGAAACTACATATAGATACATAACACACACACACACACACACACACACACACACACACACACATATATTCCATTGTAAAGCTAGGAGTATTTTACATATATTCATTCTTTAAAATATGAAATTATTTAGAACAATAATTGCAACACTCTTGGTATATAACCAATAACCATATTGATGAACCTATGGTACGCATGCCACAGCGGGCATACAAAGCCCTCTCTGTCGTGTTAGTTTAGATCTTAAGTGACCCTAACCATCCTAGTATTGAAGTCTTGCTGGCTTGCCTCTGGTGCCACTGAGAGGTAGTGTGACCTTCTGGAAACGGGACCTAAGGCTGGCAATATAGGTCAGTGGCACAAGCACCTGCCTGGCAAGTGTAAGGTCTTGAGTATTAGCTAGATCTTGGAAATAACCCAAAGGCCCATCAACCAAGGGATGGATAAAAAAGATGTAGTCTTTTTTTTTTATACTCCTATCTTTTATTTATTTTTTTTATTTTATTTTAAAGACAAAAGAATGGAGACATATGAACCAGAAAAGCCATAAACAATACAGAAAATACAAAGGTTGTATTACATAGTTATCTTCACATCAGTTAACACAAAAACATTAAAGGAAATACCAAATTATAGAGAAGACAGTAGGGAATTTGCACTGGATGCTGTATAATATAAAGTTATCTTCACTTCTGTTAATACAAAAACGACTGAGGAAATACAGAATTACAGAGAACATAGAAGGGAATTAGCTCTGGATGCTGTCCTACATAACGTTACCTTCACCTTTGTTACTCAGTTATACAGATGATGGCCCATTTGATCATTTAATTTTTCTCCTCCCTCATCTCCGTTGCCCTACCACTCAGTCATCTTCCCTGTGATAATAACTGTACTCCTGGGTTTATCTATATCCTTGGACTCTCGCCTTGGGAAGAGATATAGCTGCCTCAGACTATACTATAACATACGTGGGTGTATACAAACTGCCATGGTCAGAGGTGGGAAAGCACATATGCTCACAGCAGACCGCCTGGCTCCACCCTGTCGTCATGCTATGGGTGGGGGCGGGTCCAGATCATGAGGTGCCCTGAGCAGGGCCCTCAGCAGAGCTGCCACTGGGCCCACTGCGGAGCAGCAGAAGAGCAGCCGCGGGGCCGAATGCGGATCATCTGCGGGGCCCACAGCGGAGCATCCGCGGGGCCCACAGCGGAGGAGCCGCGGGGCCCACTGCGGAGCAGCC
>PVLD010035055.1:0-12123 GCA_004027595.1 Dinomys branickii | reverse complement strand
CAGGCGGAAGCCGAAGAGTCTGCACCGGAAGCCGGGAGACGACCAAGCTGAAGGTGAAGACTGGAGTTCCTCTGAAGAACCGGCAGCCAGTCCTTCCTCAGTTCCCTTTATTTTAACGCAGCCTACCTGCCCCGGGTTGCGGGGGGTCTTCTATACCCACACCCTCTGCGTGCCTTCCTCTCCCGCAGGTTCAGCTTGAATCCAAAGTAAGCGCCTTGGCTCCCTGCTGAGTCACATAGTTAACCTTGTAAAGTTCTCAAATTGACACAAGAAACAACATCCCAGGAGGGTAAGGGCGTGTCCTTTTTACCCCAAGATGCAGAACTGCTGAGTCCCTTAGCCAAACCTCTAGACTCCTCACGCTGATACAGTGTATCAACCATAGCACAGGCTGCTTCCAGGATTTAGCTATTATGAATTGGGCTGCTATAGACATTGACATTAATATATCTCTATAATATGCTGTCTTAAACTCTGTGGACAATACCTAGAAGGGGGATTACTGGATGATATGAAAGTTTTTTCATTTTTTTCAGAAATCTACATACAGACTTCATAGTGTACTAGCATACATTCCCACCTACAGTGAAAGAGATTCCTTTTTCACCAAAGCTACTCCAGCATTTGTTGTTTTATTTCTTAATTCTTACCATTCTTTCCAGAGTAAGATGGAATCTTAGCACTGTTTTAATTTGCATGTCTGTAATGGCCAGAAGTGTTGAACATTTTTTCCTATATTTGTTGACCATTTATATTCTTCCTTTGTGAAATGTCTGTTCATTTCTCTCGTTCATTTCTTGACTGGATCTTAATTTTAGGTGGCTTAATTTTTTGAGTTCTTTATATATCCTAAATATTAGTTCTCAGTCTGAGGATTAGCTGGCAAGAACGTTTTCTCATTCTTTAGGTTTTCTCTTCACTCTACTGATTGATTCTCTTGCTGTCAAGAAGCTTCTTGGTCCAGTATAATCTCATTTGTTGATTCTTTGTCTTATTCTCTGTGCAATTGAGATTCTGTTTAGAAAAGCCTTTCCTACACCTATGTCTTCAAATGTTTTATCTATTTTATCTTCTAGTAGGTTTAATGTTTCTGTTTTAATGTTAAGTCTTTGACCCATTTTGATTTTAATTTTGTATATGGTGAGAGATAAGCAGCCAGTTTGAATCCACTGCGAACAGACAACCAGTTTTCCAGCACCACCTGCTGAATAGGCTACCTTTCCTCCAACATACCCTTTAGCGCCTTTGACCACTGCTCCAAATTCTAAGAAAATAATACACAAACCAATCCAGTCCTTGAAGCTATTGCCTCCTCTACTTCTGCCCACTTGGAATCTTCCCGGCTGAAGTGTTCTCTCTAATAAATGACACCAGCTCTCTCCAGCCACTCACTTCTCTGCCAAGTCAACTACCTGGAGCCCTCCCAGGTACACTGTTCTCGATAAAAGTTAGCTTTGCTTAAGGTTGTGCTGTGAAGTCCCTTAACAAACACCCTTCATTAAACTGCAACTTTCCTACCACGGGTTCCTTGCCACAGAACTCCTTGTCAATCTTCTTGGGGAGGATTCAAGAGCTGAAATATCCACACAACACAGATACAGTGGAACTCATCATCCAAGGCAGATCCTGAATCCCAGTAACATTTCTTTTTTTCACTTCTTTCACTTAAAAGGACCCTTGTTATTAGATTGGGCTCACTCAGTTAACCTATAATAATCTCTCTATATCAAGGTCCTTCACATGAGCATATCAACAAAGGTGCCCTTTCTATGGAATGTAATACACTCATGGACATCTTCGGGGAAACAATTAGGATGTGTATCAGATATGGGGAATATAAGGAGCAAATAGATTTCTATGAAAAGAATGAATTGTGTACATTGCATATATTTTACCTAAAAAACAACCATGCTTTTAAAATACCAGGCTGGACCAAATAAAATATTCCGGACCCAACTTGGTGGAGTCATCTGGTTTGGGATCCTTGCCCTGTGACATTCATTGTTGGGTCACATGAAGTCTTTATTACATAAAGCAAAGAGGAAAGTTGGCTACTGCAGGAGTCTGTGCTATATAAAAATCTAAGATAATCTGACACAGTTTTCTCATAGTGAAATTAAATGAAAAATGTTAATTTGAATTCATGCAGGCTGCTTCCTACATGCTTTAAATATCTGGCCAAGGGAAATGACCCAGTTTGTATCTCCTGTTGGCTGTTTCAAATTAAACTCCTGAGCAGCCAAAGCTAACAGGTGTCACACAACAGGTGCTTAACCCTATACTCCTGTTTCATGTCTCTTTCTTTGCCGTGACACCTGGGGAATGTGGAGATCCTCCAGAGACGGCATCTGTTATCACCGTCTCCCTTGAAATCCAGACCTACAGTTGCTGATCTGCAAAAGTGGAAGAAAATCCAAACTGTACTTTTCTCTGTTGCCTCATGGCTTTGCCACCATATGCCAAATCAAATTACATTTCACGGTTGGCAGCTGAAAGAAATGAGGAAATAATCAATGCAGAGATACCTTCTTTAGTAATGTTAGGGATATAACCCATAAAAACTGTCAGCATATCTCCCTTACTTAATGTGATTGCTATCATTGCCAACCTGCAAAGGAGCTTTTCACAGTGGCCTTCGGGGGCTTCTTCTGAGCCCTTGACTCAGGCACTGAAATCTAGATTTATTTATTCCTCATAAACAGAACACAGGAAAGTAATCAGCAGGCAACCACCAGAAAATCCTTGCAATTGACACTAAGGGGTGAATGAGGAAGAAATAACAAGGAAAAAAGCAATGGAAAATATAAATGAAATGAAGTATAAAGGGGTATGCAGAAAAACAATTAGGCAGTGATTATCAGAAGTCTTAAATATAAGATGGAAAAGATTTGTATTAGCCCATTTCTAAGAGGTTGGTGAAGGAGTGCTGAAGGCATTAAAGTCTCAATAATGTGGAAAACATTACTTTGTTAAACTTTAGTTTATGAGTTATGGTTTCTTCAGGAGATGAAAGGGAAAACATTGTCATATATTTTTAGAAAATAGCAAAACTCTTAACTATTGGGTCTCATTTCGCTGAAACATTTATTTTATTACTAAAGCTACATTAATATGGCTACTGTGATCCCGATGCTGATATAAAAGAAGGGGAGGTAGTTGATTGTCATCTCTTCAGTAATATATTTGTTTCCTATTGTTGACAACTCTGAAGGTTCTAAGGGAAAATCTGTTTCCTAGTCTTTTCCATTTTCTATAAACTACTTGCATTCCCTGACTGTGGCTTCTTTTTCCATCTTTAAAGTACTTCATTCCAACCTCTATTTTTGTTATTATATCTTTTTTCTTCTTATCTAGACCTGCTTGTCTCTTTTATAAAGATCCTTGAAATTACATAGGACTTCCGGATAATCTGTCCATCTCAATAACTTTCGTGTGATCACATTTCTAAAATGCCTATTCTAGGTAAAGTAACATGTTTGCAGGCCCTGGGAATTAGGACATGGTCATCTTAAGGGGCAGATTAATATGTTTAGCACAGACATGTTTGTCAATGAAGACTTTAGAATTAAAAACTCAAATGTCTACAGAAGAGAAGCAAGTAATATAAATCAAAGAAACAGTATGGAATGGTGGAAATGAGGTGAATTAGAGAGTGACTGGTATTCTAAAGCATTTAGAATGTTCAAAACCATATGTAATCGCTGTGTGGGTGAAACAAAAGATGTCTCTGGTTTATGGCTGCCTGTTTGCAACCTTTGTTTTAAAGCAAATATTTGCTCTGAATGAGCCTCTTTTGTCATGATAAAGGAAGATGCTTCCTGTTAAAAAGGATACATGAATGCTGCAGTCAGTTACACAATCACATGAATATTCTAAAAGCCCAAATACAACAACGCACTAGGAAGGAGAATGAGACTTGCAGGGTTGTGTTAATTGAGGGCCCTTCCAAGGACTAACTGGTAAAAAAAATGCCAGGAAGGAAGCTTCCCATTAGAGGAAATACAAGATTAATAAAAAAAAAAAAAAAAGTGACTGTTTTAAGCAGTCTCAGACGCAGATGATCATCAGGCAGGTAGCAGGTGAGGATGGACAGCCCGGACATTTTTGGAAGTAGCAACTGTGATGTTCAGCACAAGTTGCAAGTACACAGTGAAGAGAAAAGCAATGTCCTGCTTCTACTGGAGTATACCTCCGAAGGTTTCTGTTGACCCCTGTGGTTCAGGGTGCACTGTAAGAGAAAGGAGTGGGGCATAAACCTAAGAATAGGTGCTGAGTATCTGTCCACAGTTAGAACTGAGTTCACTAGCATTTACAGTCCCAGGTTTGGAAGAAGACACACTCTGGGCCCTGCATCACAATCAGAACATGATCAAAGTTTTATAAAATATTTGGATAAGGTCATCATGAAGAAATATTTGCAGGCCAGGCATGGTGGCACATGCCTGTAGTCACAACACTCAGGAGGCTGAGACAGGAGGATCATTGTGAGTTTGAGGCCAGCCTGGGCTACAAAGTGAGCTCAAGGCCAGCCTGAACTGCATAGCAAGACCCTGTCTCAAAAAGACATAGAAAAAAGGAAATGTTTGCAGAAATACACTGTCCACATCCATGTCCACATATACAGTACTCAGTAGACACCGAAGAACAACAGGGTGGAAGGAAGAATGAAAGGGCTCTAAGGCAGTGGGGAAAGGAGACTTCTGAGCCTCTTCAGAAAGCGGCAAGAAAAATTGGATGAGTGCATTCACAATACAGGGGAGTGTTCCGTGGGGGATGGATGGCAGTGTGTCTTTTACGGAAATAAAAAATTTAATTGAAACGTTCATCATGTATTTTGATCACACATTATTTGTGTACTTGCATTTAGAAAAGGAACAGTCCCATACTCATATAGGATAAAGAAGTTAAAACAAAACTAAACTGCCTTGCACAAAAATATCACAGAAATTTATGTGTGTGTGTGTGTGTGTGTGTGTACGTGTGTACAATTTGTATGTGCTTAAGGGAATTGTCAAGGAGAGAGAAACAGAGACAGAGAAGAAAACTGCTTTACTGAATGATTTGTACTCAGTGGGGATGAAAATATAAATTAGCTTTTTCTATTCTATGCCACTGCCTTCCAACAAGTTTCATCATTCATTTTCTTGCCTCTGGATGAAATCTCAATTGCATAAAATAGATTTACCATCACTCTCATGCAAAAGTAAAGAGTTCAGATATGAAACGCTCAATTTAATTCAGACCAATAGAAGAGCCTTATTTTGTATGAATCTGACCTTATTCTCAATTATCTCACATCTTGGGACTAATGTGGGTTTGAAGATGTTCAGTGGGATGGGGGAGTTTGGTCAGTTTCTGAGCTTTGCTCTTGGTATTTTGTTGGTGGTGGGTTTTTTGGTTTTGTTTTTGCTTTTGAGACAGGATCTTGCTACGCAATTTAGGCTGAGTTTGAGCTCACATTGTAGCCCAGGCTGATCTCGAACTCACAACAATCCTCCTGCCTCAGCCTCCCGAGTGCTGGGATTACCGGTGGTTACTACCATGCCCAGCCTCTCTTGGTTTTTGTTGTTGCTTTTCATTTTCCATTTTCTAAAGTGTCACTGGTTAGTTTTTCCATAGTTTAAGAGGGCAGTAGGAGGAGAAAGTTAAGGCAGTCAGGGTTTTACTTAACTGGTACAACCGTCCTACTCTGGCCATCAAGAGAACCCAGTCTCCGTCTCTCTCTGTCTGTCTCTCTCTCCCCTTTTTTTCTCTCTCTCACTGGACACTTACATAGGTCTTTAGAAACTACCATTGCTGTGGAGTTTTCACGTGCTGCTCTTTTGTCCTGGGAGATGCCACCTCTGCTGCTTCTGCTACTTCTACGTGTGTGTTCATGACTCTCTCTTCAGTCCCAGCATCCAGGAGTGGGCCCCACACATACTCCTTCTCATGGGGTTGTCACACTTATGTGAAAGATTCTACATACAACACAGTATCTTTGCTCTCTTGCTATGAACAGCTCCACTTAGACTACTTCCTCTGTAATGTTTACATATAGATGAGATTCCTAAACACCAGTGACCACAGGCCAAGCTTTCTTGGCTGTTTTGTAAGCATTTCTCAGTGCCTTGGAAGTCAGAGTCAAGTACCACTTTTCTCTTCCCCTCAATACTCTCCCATCGTCCCCTACAAACATAGCATGTCTTATTCAGATGATCTGGAAGCTACTGTTGTCACTGTTGAAATTCTTCCTGCACTTTTATATAATTGAAAAGCCCACAGTTGATATTTTACTATGTAGGAAAAATAGATAGATAATACACATAAAGAGAAGACTTTAAAAGAGATACTGTATAACTGTATCTCTGTCTGCATCTCTATACGTTCAGATGTGGAAAGCTGAAATAAAGAATTGGAAATAAAGCACTGAATCAAAAAGTTCCAGAAAGATAGGACAAAGAAACTCAGTAGTTTCCAGAAGCACAACAGCAGACAAGTGCTAAGATAACAGCAGCTTAATTACAGTGGGGAAGAAATAAACTTTTATAGCAGGAATGACTGGTGTTTAATGTTTCTGTTTGTGCATTAGGGAAAAAGTCCTTTCCACTTGCCTCAAACCTTTAGTACAATCTATCATCACCTTATCATTGACTTACCTCATCATTTCTCTGCATGAAGAACAAGAGAGGTGTTTCATTTATATTTAGGGAAGAAGGAGCAAGGCAAGCTGGAGCAGACAGCATGCATAATAAAGTGATAGTGGGATGTTCTTGGTGAGAGAAGTTAAAAGCAATTTTGATCCAGGGTTAGCCTATCTTCAGAAAATGCAGATATTGAAAGTCTTGAGCTTGTTATTTAAATTGAATATTTGAATAATTTCTTATAAAGGTCAAACAAAATGGGGCCTCCAGAAGGCTGGTGAACTTGGAGGTACCCAGGACACTTCTGAATAATACAGTATCATATTCTCTGTTTCTTAAACTTTCCAGTGTAAATATGTGCTAAAAGTGTTTATTCAAATTTAAAAATCTTCTACAATTATTAAGAAATGGAAATATGGCAACACAGAAGCATTTGATGATGTTCAATACCTGGAACAACCCACATATGAATGACACATCAATTTGTATTAAGCCCTGCAAATGTCATTAATAATAGGACAATTTTAGGACTAGACTGGGCAATTCTTCATCCCCACTTTTTCAGATTCTATTATTTCATTCCTTGACCCTGCTTCCATTGCCCCAAATTTTCTCCTTTAGAGAACATGGTCCCAGTTTCACTCTATGTATGAGAAAGAGATTATCATCAAATAAAAGTAAATGGTGAGAAAAAAAATTGTGTTCCTAGTATCACCAAAATTTCTTAAGAGGTCTTACTACAAGATAAAGGGAAGTCTGAAGAGGTGAGTTTACTCCTTTCCATGACGTGACATCTTGCAGCACCACAGTAAAGTGCTATAAGGACTCATTGAGTTCTTGCCGTACCCTGGGAAGGAACAGCAGTGAGAATGAGGAAAAGACAGACAAGAGGCAAGAGCTGAGTCCGGTGGAGGCAAGCTCTGTACCTGGTAGGGAAGAGGGCCTAACAACAACAGTAGGGGCATTTGTTTATATGTTTGAAAAGCTAGTACCACAAGAGGCAAGGTTGCCGAGTGACTAATGACCAAATTGTCCAGGCAGGATGCTTTTCTCAAGACTGAGGTAGCGTGACTGCTTGAGGCCCTCTGGCTCTGTCCTGCTCTCACATGTGTGACCAACTTCCAGCTTCATCCTCTCCCAACATTCCTCACTTCTCTGTTTTGTAAATGATGGGTGTTTAGTTGAAGTTGGAAAAACTGTGCTTGGAGAATACAGTCCAAATATCTGAAACAGTGGTCAATTACAAGTCTAGCTGACAATTGTCAGAAGTGGTTGGTGCTTTGAATCTTTCACAGCTAACATATTACTATGGCATTGCTCTTTATACATCCTGCGGTTACACTCTCTGCTGGATGTTTAAGACTAAGTTAAAGTGAGACCTGTATTAATAAAGTTTGACTTTTTGCTTTCTATTAAGGTCAGTGAAATCTCCTCAGGAAATCAACTCGGAACCCAATACAGCACCTCTAGATCTTCTGTCAGTGTTAGCCATCTGGATGAGTCACAGCCATTGCTTGACCAAGTTGCTTTCTGTGAAAGCTTGACTTTTTTTTTTTTTTTTTGGAGGTACTGGGGATTGAACTCAGGACCTTGTGCTTGCCAGGCAGGTGCTTATGCCACTGAGCTACATCCCCAGCCCAAAGCTTGAGATATTTTTTTCTCTCCTGGTGACATTCCTTAGTCACACTATATATCATAGAATCACTTGCCTCTGTGATCCCATAATCCCCTTGACTAGAAAATCAGACACTCAACTAAATCACAGGATGTCACAGCAGATATATTTCTTATGTCCTGAGTCATTGACCTTGGAGGGCCAAAATATTGACTACTCTCTTAGTCCAATCTATCTCTCTAATTTTTGGTCTCCAAACCTCAGTTGTTAAACGTCCAGAAAAGAAGATTAATGGCATTACACTGCAGCAGAGGCTGTAAGCTTAATATTACTATCTTATCTGAATATTAAACTATTAAACACCTTAGCAATAAGGTAGAGCCATTATTTTTTAACAACAGTGGATATCCTAATATTGAAATCCTTATAGCATATTAACAAGTAACAGTTACATATTTTTATACAGAATTTTAGAAGTCAAAACCATACTTAACATTGCAGCATGATAATCGTGATGACATTTTGTAACATACTTAAATTTTTAACATAACATAACCCTTTTAATCAATTATCCCTACCTAATATGTAAGAAGTTTTACCTAATTTGTAGTCCTTTAATGGAATGTACATCTGTTATGGTTGATACACAGTGTCAACTTGGGGAGTCTAGAGGTTTGGCTGAGTGACTCAGCAGGAAGCCAGGGTGCTTACTTTGTATACATCCTGAGCCTGTGAAAGAGGAGGGCATGGAGACTGAGTGCTATACACCCCCTGGGTGGGGGTAGGCTGTTTACAATGTAAGGGAAGGAAAGAGGCTGCTGGTGACTGTTCTCCCTTTTGCTAGTTGTTTTTGCTGTGCTCTGCTGCCATAAACGTTTTCCCTCTGCCATGTGCCACTCTGCCTCAGAAACCAGCCAAGTACAGACTGAAACCTCCACAAACTGTAAGCTAAATAAAGCTTTCCTTCCTTCATTTTGGGTGTTGTGGTATTTTGTCTCAGCAACAAGAAAAAAGTAACCAAGACAACATAAAAGGTTTTTATTAAAGGCAGAGGTCTGAATCTAAGCAAAAATTCTTACCATTCCTTGCTTAACATTTTGGAAGACTTGTATATCTGGAATCATAAATACATTTAATACACTATGAGATTAACAATAATGAATTACCAAACATATACGAAAACCTTTGTTTCTTAATTTAGTTTCATATAAAGAGCATCTTTAATGAGAAAATCTTATTGTAAATTTTGAAAAACTATATTTGACCATGACCAAATATTGAGAATGTCTTGAGAGACTCGAGATCACTGGGGCTCCTCATTAATGAATAAAGGTTGGCCACTCCCCTGTTCAACAATTGGAGTCCTGACCAATAATTTCTCCTTGCCTTAAGGAATTGTAGTTAAATGTCTTAATTTTTTAATGAGCTGTTAGTAAACTAATTTCAATAACCCTTAGACCAGCAGGTAACTCAGGTGAAAGCATGGGTTTAATTCTATAATGAAAATTTTATAATAAACAAATGATAAAAGAAAAATTGTTGAACTCAAATAAAAAGAGAATAGCTATTCACAGGACAGATAAACACATAAACAAGTACACATCAAGCAAACAGACATCTTAAAAAATCAGAGAACACTCAAATATATTTTTGACCAAATTGAATTATAGAGACTGTATTACAATTTTAGAAATTTATAATTATAAATAGACTAGTCAGACTAGTCAGATTTTGTTGTCAATTAACCAACATTTCTCATCAGAAAATTTTGGAAGGAATGGAACATTTTATCTATAATTAATACAATGTTGTATTTTATTTCATCTTAAGAATACTGGTAACTTTCAGCTCAGTTATCTGCGTATACTCTATCATGTATTTACACCTTAAGTTTACATTTTGTCAGTTTCTTTAATAGGCCCCAGGTTGAATCTAGACTCATCAGTGTTAGCTCCTCCAGATCTGGATTCATGATACAGCCGGGCAGCATGCTCTAGCAAAACACAAATTATCCTTGACACCAAGTTAATTTTTTGCTTTGCCTGATTGAATTGTCTTTCTGCTGCTTTACTTCTTTCTTCTGTAAAATTTTAAAAATTTAATAATATGTGCTGCCAAGTGAAGTGAGAGGGATTGATTCCCCCTTTTGTTTTTGTAATTGAATTTTGATCATACAGTGAGAAGCTTGTATCCTCTATTTTGGGAAAGAAAGCCATCATATAGCCTCCCTTAACCTAGTATGACCCATCTGTGAAAACAGAAACAACTTGCATTAATTTATCTGAAGGATAATGACAATTCCTAACACCAGAGAAATTAGCCCCAAAGCTGGATGGAACCGATTAATATTACCAAATAAAGTCTGAAAATCATTTTAGATAGATCAGTACAGTTCAGGGTAACTTGTCTTTGCAGGATAAGGTAACCAGAATAGGAAAAAGTTGTCACAGCTTGTACCCTTTAGAGGCCCACAGCAGGCCTCGCACCATTCAAACAAGATGCAAACTCAGTGACTCTTTACAGCCCAGTGTTTCTAGATCGTACTCCAGACCTTTATGTCTGTTTGCAAAATATCAATGCTCTTTCTATCAATGTAATTTAGGACTATAAAACAGGCTATCAACCTCATGAGGAATCAACAGAACTTTAAGTAATTTTTTAAAATACCCCTATCATCATAAATCTTAGAAAATACGATTATTTTCACTAATGGTAAAATGTTTTTAATCTTGAGGATGGAAACAGCTTTTTAAATTAATCATCTTAAGGGGAAAATGTAAAGGGTTTTTGTTTTAAAATCTGCTCTATTCCCTGTGGAATAGCCCCCTGCATCCCTCCAGGTCAGCAATCTAGCACCTTTGTTATTGCAGACCTGTAGCTGCCACACCCAGAGCCCATCCACACTTGTATCTGTCTAAAAGCCCTTTCAAATATTTTTTCTTTAACTTTAAAGCAGTTTTTATCTTTGAACCCAATAGATGTCAAAAGACCCAAATCCTTGGATCCCTTTTTAAATTTATTTATAATTTTTAAAATTTTGTCAAAAAAAGTGACCAATTGAGTGCTACAAGAGTGTGGCATAATTTAAGGCATGTTTTAAGTAACTGATTTTCCCTATAGAGTCCCAGTCAGGGACACCAGGAAAAACCTGGAGAATTCTTTGCAGCCTGTGGCTTCAGCTTACACTCCATCACCTCGGGGCTGGGCAGGTGCTAGCAGTGACCACCCTGAAGGGGCTGCCTCACCCACTCTTCCCCTTTCCAAGGGAATGGGAAACTGCTTCTTCTGTAGCCAGGGCCGCTCAGTGGGAGGAGGGGAGTTGCGAGGTGGGCAGCCACTGTCGCTTTTGCTCTGACCACTGGATGTCCCGTTTTTGCGCAGATTTCAAGTGCAGGCACTGTTTTGAGCCCGGTGAATTTCCAGTGCAAGTAGCGCACATGCCAGTGCCAGCGGCAGTGGTGGCAGCAGCAGCGAGAGCCACAACACGACACATTCATATCTTTCCTACCCAGTTCCGGGTGAACACACCTGTAGTTCGCGGAGCACACCAACCGCTGTGGCTGGACCAGGGGCGTGGACGCACAGGTGACTGGGAGATCCCAACCAGATGCCTTTTCATCGGGTTGAGCAAGGCTGGAGGGTTCAGGCTCTATCTTCTCCTTTTAGCTTAAGTCCTACTTTTTTCTATCTTTTTTTTTTTTAATTTTATTTTAAAGACAAAAGAATGGAGACATATGAACCAGAAAAGCCATAAACAATACAGAAAATACAAAGTTATACAGAATATAGTAGGGAATTAGAACTGGATGTTGTATTACATAGTTATCTTCACATTAGTTAACACAAAAACATTAAAGGAAATACCAAATTATAGAGAAGATAGTA
>PVLD010035054.1:0-12127 GCA_004027595.1 Dinomys branickii | reverse complement strand
AGGCTTCCTGGTTCCCCTGTATCTTCACATTCAAAACTTGTTCTGGGTGGGGTTGAGTTTTGAGACTGAGTTTTGTTCCTCTGTTTTCCCATTTTTGGGTATCAGATTCAAACTGTGGAGCTATAAATTCCACAGATAGTTCAGCAGGCAAAGGTCTGCTGCAGAGGCTGCTCCAATGGTTACTTCTCTTTGGGAGAATTTCCCTTAAGCTGTCTGCTGAGATTTCTGCTTCTACTCCCTACCCGAAGACCTGGCCGGGGCGAATAATCAGCTCGCCACCCCAGGATTCTTGCAGATAGGCCACTCAGGTGTTCCTCCCTGGGTGGAGCTCCTTCCCCCCTCACAAAACCCGTTGGGGCGCCTAAGTAGGTCTTCCCACCCGGGAGATCCTGCAGCCCTTGAAGCTGCTTTGACGTCTCTCGCTGGGCTGAGCTTCTTCCCGATTCAGGAAAAACCGGTTAGAGCGCGCACTTAACTCAACCTGTGATCGTGCAGACAGGAGTGCCTTTCAGCTGTTTTTCCCTGGATGGAGATTTTCCCTGACTCAGGAATCCCGCCGGCCGGTCGCTGTTGCTCCAGTTCGTGCAGCGCTGGCTGCGGGGGTGGTCTTCTGAGCGGGAACTTGGAGCGCTGCCGGTTTGGCGCAGTTTGTCCCAGTAGCGCGTTCTCTGTCGGGTTCAGGAGCTGAAGCCATTCTTCCCTCCGCACTCGCTCTCTTGGCTGTTCGCCTTCTTCCCGGAAGTCCTCATTTCTGTCTTCATATTGCTATATTTCATTGTTTGGGTGGTAATCCTCTGGGAGGTTCTCTCTCTGCTGCCTACCCGGTCGCCATCTTCCCGGAAGTCCTGAAAGCTGCTTTTATAAACAGAAATATTATCACGAAAACGCAGGGATGTTTTATATAACTTGAAGTAAAAGCCGAGCAGGAACTCACAGGAAACCCGAGGGCCTGAGTCTTGGCCCACCCATCCGCTCTTCTTACTCAGCCCTGGTACAGTCTGATTTTAATTCTCACAGCTCTTGGATATTTACAACCTTTTTTGAAGAGGCTGCTGCCTGTAAGCCTCAAACCCAGTTTCCTGAAATATAGACTAAGTGGGGCTCATTCGCATATATATGAATGGATACAATTTTATTTGACAGGTGCGGTCCTCAGGAAGAAAGAACACTATCCATAATACCACATACGAGTTTCTCTTTTGTACCTTGTAAGGGTTCATGTTATTTTCTAAGTGTGAAGACTTGCAATAACATTTAAACCCACAGGAAAGTAACCTCAAGCTGTACTACAAGGTGTGATCAAACATATACAGACTATTTAAATAAAACTTTACAATATTATAGTAAAAGACACAGTGCTGTTCATCCCCCTCGAAATACTCCTAGATTTTTGTCTGTCTTGATACCCTGAATCAATTCAAAATATCTACAGTTAGGGGGCTGGGGGTATAGCTCAGTGGCATAAGCGCTTGTCTGGCAAGCGCAAGGTCCTGAGTTCGATCCCCGGTACCGGAAAAAAAAAGAAAAAAAAATATCTACAGTAATTTCTGGCAATTTATTTTTTGCTACTGGGAAAGTTTTGGCAAGTTAAAAGTGTACAATATGTCTTCATCCACCTTATGCACGGGCACCCTGTAACTTCTGGCTTCCCAGCAAAATAAAAAGTCATAAGTTGTAAGTATTTTGAGTTGCTTAGGGACACTGAGGCAGTCACAACTGCACACGCAAAGACATTCACAAAGGAAGATTTCCAGAAAGTGGCAGAAAAGGCAGGTGAGTGTCTTTGAATTGTTTTTAACTTAAACTGTCCTGATTTTTTTTTTAGCATACCTCCTGTGTTGGATGGCTTTCCGCAGTTAAACAAAATGTCCAAACTGTCCTACCAAATTACTTCCAGTGAAGGAGCATCCTCTCAAACTCATTCAGTCTCTTCCTTCTGTACCACCAAAGTCCCCTTTTCATTTTCTTTAAGAGAAGGATTAAATTAGTAAACATGAAATGCCACTTCTTTCATTTCAACTTTATATACCTTTATTGTAATCTATAGGTAGGAATGAGCCTTTAATAATTTTACTTTCTTCATTAGAGGGCGCATCTTTAATTTAAAGCCCCTTCAATCTAAATATAAATGAATAATACTAACCCATTTGTAAGGAAGTCCTGCCCCCTGCACACAAAAATGTTTCACTTAAATTATTTCTGAGACTTTTGCATTTTGTCTGTGAAAGATAATCTCAGGGTTATCACCTCACTCTGATGTGACTCTGGGACTCCTCCCAACTATTACCTACAGAACCCAAGTTTTCTGAGGGAAACAATTTTGGTCTCTTATTGGAATAGGACCACTGAAAATGTCATTTGGGGCTTTCATGTGTTTCCATGCATACAATGATTAAAATTCATTGCTTGTCTCTGTTCCTCCAGTTGAGCTAGAAATTATCCAAGCACAAATTGGGGAAAAATTATACAGAATATTAGCTGTGTAGACTACTTATTTAGGAGAGCGGGTGTGTCTGTAACTACACATATTTCCAGCCATGGCACATGTATTGAGTAGAGCAGTTGTTCTTTTTGATTCACATGGTGACTCTTAGTGTATTAATTCAGGAAGTCAAGAACTTCAGCCGCTGTGAGGATGGAGAATCCCACATAGAGATGAGAATATGAATAAAGCACCAAGTCATGGTTTGTTTAACCATGAGCATCCACCTTTCTGTCTACTTGATAAAACTTGAATCCTTTTGTTTTCCTCTCCTGAATTTTAGACTCTTCAGTTGATGCACGTCTAAGGGGCAGGAAGTCTGAAATTTGAAACCCACCCAGATCACTGTCTTTTTCTGTTCTTTAAGCAGGAAGGGAAGCTGCAAACTTCTGTCACACCATGTTTTCATTATTTGTATTTGAGACCACCTGGGCGGAGAATGTTCACTACTGTTTGACAGGATGTTGCTGTGTCCTCTTGGCAGGGGTCCTCTGCTCTTCAAAGAAAGAAAATGGGATTCTTTTGACTAAAAATAAAAAGTCAACCACACACATGCAGTCAACACCTCACAGGGATACATGTCTGGATGGGAACTTCTGAATGAAACATATTGTCCAGTTATTTTTGCTGTTCCTGAAGAACAAAATATGTTGTGTTGTGTGAATCAAGATAATCCTTTAAATATGAACATCCATTAGTCCCTTTTCAAAAACTCATGAGGTCACAGCAATTGACAGATTGCAAATACTGTACATTATAGGGTATCACAAAGAGATCTTGGCACAACTGGAGTAGTGGACGCTGATATTTCTGCAGCAAAGTCTGTGACTGTTCATATTAAGAAGGATGGATGAAGATTAAAAACACTCTGACATCAAATCCACTCAATTTTCTGCAAAATTAGTTCAGGCTAAGTCAGATCATGCTGCGTATAGACCATGAAAGCTTCCTGTGTTTGGAAATGGGGGGTTCTAGAATTGCAAGCAAGGGATGGTGACCCTCAATTTCCAAGGTTTCAGGCATGTTAAAGGTGATCCCAAAATACTTGTGGAAATAATGACTGGTTGAATGAATGAGTGAATAAATGGATGTTCTTCCATGGTGTAGAAAAGAAGGACAATAAAATGTTTCATAATTTAATAGGATATCAGTATGTGTAAATATACTTTAAAAGGGCAATTAGTCCCAAATGCATTATCCTAGCCTAATACTGCCCATGGCACTTAAAACCAGGGAACTTATGTTAGCTTTCATGTTAGATCTTATATATATATCAAACTAGTTCCTATCTTTCATGACTTCTTAAATATTTTTTCTTAAATTTTTGTCAGTGTTCAAGACAGTTCACATTTGTACCAAAGGAAACAGGATGTGTAGAATAGGTGGTTATGTGTACAGGACGTTCTTCTATAGAAGCAAATGCTACTGATTTTGAGGAACATTTTCCAGTGTTTAGTTCTAAGAAATACAACTTCTTTCATAAAATTTGAAACTCTGTCACAGTCTTTGCACTTCTTTTAGTTGGAGGGCTGAGGGTGTAGCTCAGCGGCACAGTACCTGACTACCAAGCACAAGGTTGTGAGTTCAATTCCCAGTTCCCCCCAAAAATCCAAACAAACAGAACTTCTTTCACTTGGAGAACATTTAGCCCAATTATAGGATTGTTATTCTTTAGAGATATATTTTATTATATTTTTAATATTGTTTAGCAAAAGTATACAAACAAAACACAGAAGCATCCTGAAACAACTTATATCTTTACCTTGAAGAATTCTTTCATGCTACAAAATTGTTTTTCGTCTGACCACCTGCAAAAGGTGAAGCTTTCTCCCTGCCTGTTCACCAGCTGGGCTTTTTCTAGGGCTGCCCCAACTCCGGCCTTTGCCCAGTATTACTTTGGGCGGTACCTCTGTGCCAGCATATCTACCCAAAGCCTTCCCTCTCTTTCTCAGAATAATCCAAGTTCAGATTAAAAATTATGTAATCGCTTTAATTAATATTTTACCAATACTTTTTTAATGTTTTTTCCAATAAATTCATGCCTTATGCCTTATGTCAACTGTACTGTTTTGTCATGTGCTGGATATTATTGCTTTTGTAATTATATCAAACTCCACCTTTAGGCAATAATTAGTCTTCTATCACACAGGTTAGAGAGTAATCTTAATCTACTTGTAAAGCACCTCCTCTGCTTTAGGAAACAGGGCTCTCTCTTCACTCATAAAACCTTTGGAAATGTTTTTAGCTTTTACCAAAATTCTACAGTGAAGCATTAATTTTCCCATTAAAAATAAAACCATTGGAACTTCCATAAGTGTATATATATATTGAATATGACAGAAGAATTGAACACTCCCAAAATGTTTGCATTGCAAGGCCACATGAAAAGGTACTTTCTTTGCCACCAGCCAGCATGTATGAGCATCCCCACAGTCTGCCAAAACTAACAGAGGTGTGAAAGCCATGTTGTCCACATTGCATCTGTTCATTAAGAAGGACGTGGAGAGAAAGAACAGTTGAGCAGATGTGGAGAGGCAGAGTTGTTCTGGTGCTGATATAACAGAGGAAAAAATGTATGTATATATTTTTCAAACAAAAAGGAAGCACGGACTAGCTGAACAGATTGATGCTTTCAATTGTATCTATAGGCTTTCCAGTTATGTTTACTGGTGTGATAAAATGAACACCACATTCAGCAGCGCTTGAGAGGTCAGCAGCACAAGTATTTCTTTCTGAAAAAATAATGTTTTAGCTCCATGATGCTGCTACACGGTTTCACCACTACATCCATATTTCAACATTAAAACATTGCATAAAATTCTTGGCTCCCAGAAATCTATCTCTTTACTACTAAACAGATTAATCCTTTTACCTGGATTAAGAGACAGATAGATTTACTGTTTGGAATTCACCATTTCAACCACCAGAATGAGGCTTTGTTGAAAAGAAGGGGGTTTCCTCAATGCTGGCTCTATATGGAAGTGGTCCAGACCTCAACGCTCCATCCTTGAATCTAGTAGGATTTGCAGACAAGTGTTCGCAGTACTAAGATCCTATTTGCTTTAGTGGTACAAGAGCAATTCTATTCCAATTCTTTATAGTTCCTAAAACATTTCCATGAATAGCAGAGCCACCACTGCACTCAAATAAGTGATCACTAATTCACTCGCTCAGAGAGGAGCACGCACACTCCTTGCTTTAAAACAAGTTGAAAATAAGGTCCCAACTTTCCTGGCTTCACAAGGAACAAATGCCTTTAGACTTGATTGATATGATAGATTGATGATACGTTGAACATAGTTTACTAATTCAGAGTCAAGGTAGACAAGGTTTATTTAATGTGAGTTCACAATTGGAATAAAAAAAAATAAGAGTCTAAGAAACACATTCCCAAATGTATGTTGACCTCAGGCTGAGCGAGCTCTTTCAGTCCAAATATAAGCTTTTTAAAGGAAATATCAACTTGTTAAATCAAAAAGGAATGAGCTTTCATTTATTACAAGTGTATCTCATGAATAATCTTTAGTCTCCTTACTTAAAATAATACAGTTGCAGCCTATGCTGTACCATATTTGATGTCATTCCATCCAAATGCATCATCTTGTAAGGGAGACGATGGGAAGCGGAGTAGTTACTTACATACTAGGCTGGATCCAGAAACTTGGTCCATTCAGCTAAGGCCCCAAGGGTGCTCTTTCTCCTCTCCACCCTGGGAGAGTGGGACCCGAAGTACCAACCTCATGAATGCAGCAGTAATCAGAGTGCTGGGAGAAGAAAATAACATTCACAGCCAGAGAAAATGCAAAAGTAGCTCCTGACCATAAATACAAGAGAAGGAACCTACAATAGGATGATTTTTCTCCTCAGATACAGCAGCAAAATTATCTAAAGGGAAGTCAAAAGTATGCAAATGTGATTGGGTGCTGAATGCAAAGTGCTTTCAAAGAGTCTGAATAAAGCTGGGAGACAGGGGGCTTAATGAACTCTTGATAGATTCTGAGGGCTGACAGGGAGGGAAAGGCATTCTTGCAGCTTAGGCCTTTAGTGGGACTGGTAAGGATCAGAGAAGTTCCACAAGCACAAAGGAGTTTGTCATTTTATATTCGCTCTCTCAATTCTTGTGAAGAAACTGAAAATACCCCCACTGGAAGGCTCTTTTTCTTTCCCCTTTTTGTGCAGGGTTCATTCCTTTTTAGTGCTGGTAATCTTCTTCACCAGAATGTACCGTATTACTTACTGCCTTTCTAGTCAGATTCTCTAACGAGTGTGCCCAAGGGATTTCATGCTGTGGGGAAGTTTTGCAGAATTACAGAAGCATTGATCTAGAAGGTAGCTTAGAGACTATTAGGCTTGTCATTCTCACGGAGGGATGAGTTTGCAAGTTCTCCCGCCACCCTAATTTGGAAAGTTTGTGGGTATTGCGAGGTATCAGAACCAATGGGATAGATGATTTCACCTAGGGATGCTGGCAAACACCTAGCAATGCATGCAACAAACCCTCACCGCAAAGAATCACCTCTCTTCTGATTGTCAGCAGGACATAGGTTGAGAAATCCTTCTGAATAACTTTCTTTCATAAATCAGTGTGAAGGGGTTCACTGAGGTTAAATCAGGGTAACAATGAGCCCAATCTTGAACACCTGGCCCCTATATTCCTTTCTCATATTCTATTATATAAAAATTGTAGCTATTAGATTTTTTGTTAATTCTTAAAACTGGTTGAGATTTTCTGCGTGATTCTCAATATTTTTAAAAGAAACGAGCTCTGTCCTGTTGTAAGCATCTCTGAAAAAATGATTTGTTTGCCATTTTTTAAAAATAAATAAAGACTACTAAAGGGATTGAGTTACACAGTGTGTGCCATGTTGGTCTCCTACCAACGTTAAATGAATACAAAGGGAATGATGGGAACTTGTCAGGCCTGGGGCAAGTAAGTTATCCACAAAATAGAGGAACTTTTTTCCAACTTAACAAAAGTGAAGTGAGAAAAATAAAATCTTACTATCTCAAAATGATAGATGCGTGTGCAATGTGGACACATAGACTGTTCTGTAGGGTTTTTTCCTAACACAATTTTCATAAGGGCTCATACCACTCCCTCCTTATCTCTTCATTTTTGGTTTTCTGTACAGGGAAGATAAATATACAACCAGTTTCCATCATCCAAACTTGCATAACCACTCTTCTTTGACCTCTGTGTAGCCCCTAAAGTGCATGAGTCATGAGTTTTTTAAAGAAAATCTCCTTGCCACAAATTTATACTATTAGAAGTTTGAGATTTTAGACCCATATCTAAATTTGCTGGATTTGGGTGACCTTGTACTTTCTATTACATTAAAATCACATACATCTAAAAGCATCCCCTCTTGCAGGGACAGGAATAACACGAATGCAGCACATCTGAACACATCCATACATCCTGACCTTTATGATTCAGGGCTCTTCCAGGTACAAACTTCTTCAAGAGAGAAAATGATACTTTTGTTTTGTTCCTGAGGGTGGCTCCTGAATATGCTCTAGACATTATTTGACAGAAATAGAAGCGGCCTACATTTGAACTTTATTTCAGCTTGTATACAAACATATTGATCTTTCACCTAAAACATATGTCCCTAATAACTCTACCGATTCATCTCTTTCCAATAAACCACCTCTCCCTAATTATCTGTTTTCTGCAGAAAATGTTTTAGAGATCAGTGTTCACATGGTTTCCAAATTTTCTGGGTCTTTATTTTTTCTGAAAAACTGTGTAATTTAATTAATACGTTTCTGCCCCAGTGTATAATGAAGTGAAGATGTTTTCTATTCACCATAATCTCAGGATATATACAGGCTATTGTGTATTTCTTCCAAATAACTGAGGCCTGACAAGTCCAGAGAAGAGAAATATAGTAATTGGCAATTTATAATCTGAACACATATCTATATTGATGTATTTCCTCTAGAAGAGGACTAAATGATTTCTCTTAACTAGATATCATCATATTTTTAAAAATTAAGTAATTAACAAATCCATTCAAGAATTACAACCTAAATAACCATGCATTGTTAGAAATAGTGGAAAGAATAATCAAAATATAAATACATTTTTAAGAAATGCATTGAAGATCATTTTGATTCTGAGCTGTGACTTCTTTATCATATACAAATGTTTTATATTGCGTATCACTTTATTTATTGCAAGTTGTTAATATCTGTTTGACTACCTCAGCTCCAGTTAATTACTCCCAAAGAATCCTACTTCCTGAGATGTCTGAAAGGAATCACCACTCCCACCAATTCATTCTAAGATCTTTAACTTCTGCTCCTATTCTTCTGGCGTCCTTATAACTTATTAACCTGGTGGGCCATTCTAACACCAGTGCCTGACACAGTAGTATTCACTGTATTATTTGCTAAATGAGTGATTTTAAATGTCCCATTTGATGTTGGGACCTTAAAGAATAATTCTGACATTTGTTCATGCAGAGAATAGTGTTCAACAAATATTTGGAGCTCCTTAAATAGTTTCTGAACTGGGATACCCAAATAAATACATAAATAGATGCAATTCTTCTAAGGCTCTGAATTCCCAAAGAAGACATTGCTGATTCATAAAGTTAAAAGCATTAAACCATGATAGACGGTATCATTTCTTTTGGCTTCAAAATGTTGCTTTGTATCTGAACTGAACATCACCTTTGGATTATCCTTCTGGGCCACTCCCTAGCCCCACCCTATCATTCATCATAGCATATGTGTAATGGGATCATTACGCACATTGAGCCCAGTTAGGCAGCCTTAGTTGACAAACTAAATCTGCTCCTTCAGTGATAAGTTCGTCTAATAAAATGCATCATTCTCCTTCTGCATAAGTTTATCCAGTGGCAATGTGTGCACTTAGTATATCCAGTGGTTATAAAAATGTTAAGGAGTTAATACAGCTGAAGCACAGAACAATACATGGACGCACAATGTGTTCTACATGCATTCACTATAAATGCTATTTGCATTCTCTATGCATTCACTGTAAATTCTCAAAACATTCTCCATTATTTGCTCACAGATGTATAAACAAATAATTATCAGGTAATTTCCACAATTAACCTGTAAATTCCATAGGTGATATTTAAGGCCTCTTCCCCCCTTTTTATTCCCTCAGTACCTTGTTCTGTGTCAAAAAGATCACCTTATTAATTTAACACAACAAATACTCATTGATCTGCTCTCTGCCAGCTACTGTTGTAGGTGCTGAGGCTACAGAGAAATTGGGACACACACACAAAAGTGTTTCCATGTGAAGCTCACAACAAATGCAGTGTATATAAGGTAAATAGACCAAAATAACAAATTGCCACAGGTTTAAAAGAAAGCTACCACTTTACTCTGTTTGCAAGACTGTTCCATGATACCATAGATTGGTAACTTAGCCAACAGAATTTATTTTCCACATTTCTGAAGCTTGGAGGTCCAATATCAGAATATGTTTCGGTGAGGGCCAGTTCCTGGTTTACAAATGGCTGTCTCCTTGCCCTACCATTAAACTGCAGACAGCCCAGAGAGGAAGCAATCGCTGTGAGTCTCTTCTCCTAAGTGAGCCAATTCCATATGTGAGGGCTCCTGCCTCAGAGTCTAATTTCTTCTCAAACACACAACCTCCCAATGCCTGAACATCAGTGTTAGACACCAGCAAATAAATGTGAGGACACAGCATTCCATCTCCATAGAGATGGAGAATGAACACAGAACCAAACATGGCACCACTGGAACAATGGTGTGTTTATATTGATGCCAGTGGGATGGTAGAAGTGAGGCTGGGGAGTAGGGGTATGAAAGAGGACAAGGACCATCAGATATGACTTTACAAAGGAGCTCACAAGTGGATTAAATCACTAAGAATTAGCAGTAGCAGAAAAAGAGTGGCTTCTTAGATTTTTTGGGAGATGAGAGCTTTGGAGATCAAGCGCTTCTCCAGAAGGAATTAGTACATGTGACACTCCAGATTTCAGAAGCAGCATGACCCATTTCAAAAACCATTTTTATTATCTTTCAGCTATTAATGATAATAATAATGCAGTACTATAATTCCATAATAATTTGCTAGGAGTTTGTTATGTTTGATACATTGTGTCAACTTGGGGAGTCTAGAGGTTTGGCTGAGTGACTCAGCAGTTGTAAATCTTGGGGTAAGAAGGACATGCCCTTACCCTTCTGGAATGTTGTTTATTATGTTAATTTGGGAAGTGTAAAAGGTTAGCTGAGTGACTCAGGAAGAAGCTAAGGTGCTTACTTTGTACACATCCTGAGCCTGTGGAAGAGGAGGGCATGGAGATTGTGTGAAAGGTTCATGCCCCCTGGGTGGGGGTAGACTGTTTACAATGTAAGGGAAGAAAAGAGGCTGCTTGCAGCCATTCTTCCCTCTGCTCTGGTTTTTGCTGTGTTCTGCCGCCATGAACAGTTTGCCATCTGCCATGTGCCACTCTACCTATGAACCAGCCAAGTATGGACTGAAACCTCCACAAACTGTAAGCTAAATAAATCTTTCCTTCCTTCATTTTGAGTGTTGGGTATTTTGTCTCAGCAACAAAAGGAAAGTAACCAAGACAGAGTTAATTTCATTAAATGTATTGTTTTCTGTTTAATTTTTAAAATATCAGAATATAGCAGACATGTACATTCAATCACAATTTTCTTATTTCATACAATCGACATTTGAGTCTATCCTTTCAACACATTCACAGATGAAAATCACTTTGGAAGCCGCCAGTTATATATATCTTAATGATCACACATTGGTTTTCACAACTCTTCTTCGATCATAATATCTTTAACTCTTTTAGGATTAAATGCATAATGTTAAGTTGTGTAGAAGAATATTAGTGGTTTTTCTCTTCCCTGTTATGTTAGAGAATGCACTTACATTTACTTTAGTTCAGTCATGTAGCAGTTGAAATTAAATGGCTCCCCTTGAAATTCAGGTAGAAGTATTAGACAAATTGCTATTGGAAGGCTGAGTGGTTATCTATCACAGCATATGAATTGATCATATGCATCTACCCAAACTGTGAAAATTCTGATTTACTTGAGAAAGTACTTCATTTAATTCCATAGCTTGGCATGTGATGAGACACTCCTCTATATGCAAAATACTGCTTTGTTATAATGCTGCTTAATCTTTCTGAAGGGTTTATTTGACAATAAGAGATTCACTTTAAGGGACAATCCAACCGGGTTGCAGTCAAATAGCAATCAAAATTTGACTGGGAGTGGGAAATCATATTGTTCTTCAAACAGGAAAAGTTGAATACTGATGCGAGCAACAAGAGTGTCTCCATACTGCTTGCATATATGAACGTTATATGAACCCATGGTGACCGGGTGGGCAGCAGAGAGAGAACCTCCCGGAGGAATGCCACTCAGACATGGCAATATAGCAACATGTGAAGGACAGAGAGGAGGGAGGTGGTTATCCTGAACTCGAGAGGGAACTGAGATAGGAAGTGAAACCCTCGGAAAGTCTAAGCAGAACCTCCTCTGGAGGAGGGGATCGCAGATCTGACATGGCGCAGTTGGAGGGAGACGAGATAGAGAGGGAGGAGGTTGCCGCTCCAAGCACACCCCTGGCCCACGCCCTTGTTTCGGCATTCGTAGCTTCAGCTTCGGAGA
>PVLD010035053.1:0-12127 GCA_004027595.1 Dinomys branickii | reverse complement strand
TCCCACGTCTCGCCCCGGCAGCCTGGTCCGCCCTACCACATCTCCCCCGGCATCTCAGAGAAATACGCCCAGTTTAAACTTCCCAGCCGAGGTTCCGGCATTCACGCTCACCAAGTCTGTCTCGAGCTGGTGGTGTTTATTAAGGAGGTTCGCTCCCTTGCTGCTCACCCGGTCGCCATCTTCCCCGGATCCCTGTAATTCAGTTTTGATTGTACTATTCTTGTGCTACTTTGTGTCTGTTTGTTAATATGTTTTTCTTCTTTTACTTTTAAAATAAAAGTGTCATAATAAAACACATTTGGCATTGATGAATTTTCCCACTGCAAATTTATCTTAAATTTAAATGATTTCTATTTTCTTTGTATTGTATTCCTCTTAATTTCTTTTTTAATTAAGTTTATTGGTACATTTTAAGTATACATAACTATCATATCACAGAGAATTTGTACTCATATATGATATGGTTTTTTATTTTAATAATAAAGGAAGAAAACATATTAGCAAACAGACATCCATTTACAAAATAGCATAAGAACAATACAAAGAATACAGAGTTACAGGCAAAGTGGTAGGAAATTAACAATGGTTGTTGTATTACTATTAATATCTTCAAAGTGGTTTCTCAGGAAAACAAATAGAGACATGCAATAATGATCAAACCGGTAATTGTTAACTGTTCCTTTAAGTAAAGAAATAGAAGACGGTAGTACAACTGTTTGCTGTCCTGTATATACATACATAATTTCCCCTTCTTTCTCTTCTCCTTTCCCACACCCCAGTTGCCCCTTACTTTTGAGCATTTTCCTTGTATTTCACAGCATCTATCATACCTTCTAGCTTTTGCTCACTCTTTCAGGTCCTTACACTAGTGAGACAATACGTTGCTTACACATGGAGCTCTTGTTTATTTCACTTATGAGTATGGTCTGTAGTTGTGACCATTTACCTATGAAAGCCTCGAGTTTATCTTTATAGCTGGGTAATACTGTATTATATAAAATACTGCAATTTTTTTTATCCAATCCCCAGTGGATGGACATTAGGGTTGCTTCCACATAATATACCAATTACAAATTGTGCTGCTATGAAAATAGGTGCACATATATTGTTGTGATATGATGTTTTCAGATCTTCTGGGAAAATACCCAGAAGGGGACTAGCTTGGTTGAATGGGACCTCTAGATCTAGTTTGATGAGGAATCTCCAAACCGATCTCCACAGTGGTTTCAACAGTCTGTATTCCCACCAGCAATGCAGAAGAGTTCCTAGTTCTCCACAGCTTCACCAGCATTTGTTATTGGATGATTTCTTAATGCTGGCCTATCTTACTGGGGTGAGATGAAATCTCAATGTTGTTTTTATTTGCATTTCTCAAATGACTAAAGATGTAGAACATTTTCTCATATATTTCTTTACCATTTGTATTTCTTTATCTGAGAAGTGTGTCTCAGATGCCCGTTTCTGGACTGGGTCTTTGAATTTGGACAGGTTCATGTTTTTTAATTCTTTGTATGTTCTAAATAGAAGACGTTTGTCCAAGGGACTGACAGCTAGGATATTTTTTCCCACTTTGTGGGTTTTCCTTTTACTTTGCTGGTGGTTTCTTTAGATGTGCAAAAACTTCAGTAAGATGAGGTCCCAGTTATTGATTCTTTGAAGCATTTCCCTTGCAGTTTGATTTTTGTTCATGAACTCTCTGCCTACTCCTATGTCTTCAAGATTTTTACTTACCTTCTCTTCCAATAGATTCAGTGTTTCTGTTTTAATATTGAGATCTGTGATCCATTTTGACTTCAGTTTGGTGCATGGTGATAGACTTGGGTCTATTTTCAGTCTTTGGCAAGAGGCAAGCCAATTTTTCCGGCACTTTTTATTAAAGAGGCTATCTTTCTTCCAGTGAGCTTATTTGGCCCCTTTGTCAAATATTAAGTGACGGAGTGTGTTTGTGGTTTTGGCTGCATCTTCCACTCTGTTCCATGGATCCTCAGGTCTGTTTTCTAGCCAGTGCATGGTTGATTTTATTACTGTAGCTTTGTAGTATAATTTCAAGTCAGAGATTTTGATTCCACCTGACTTGTCCTTGTTGCCCAGGATTGCTTTTGTTATTCTGAGTCTCTTCTGGTTCCAGATGAATTTAAGGAATATTTTCTCTAGATCTTTGAGGTATGCTAATGGTAGTTTAATGGGAATTGCATTAAATCTGTACAATTCTGGTAGCATGGCCATTTTCACAACGTTGGTTCGTCCTAACCATGAGCACGGAATGTTTTTCCACTTATCAAAATCGTTTTCGATCTCTGTTTTTCAAAGTACTGTAGTTTTCATTGAATAGATCTTTTACTTCTTTTGTTAGATTGATTCCTAAATATTTCAGTTTCTGGATGCTATTGTAAAAGGTACGGTTTCCTTAATTTCTCTCTCAGTCTGTTTGTTGTTTGTGTATATGAATGCTATTGATTTTTGGATGTTAACTTTGTATCCAGCTGCACTGTTGAATTTGCCAATTAATTCCAGGAGTTTTCTTGTGGAATTTTTGTGGTCTTCCATGTAAAGTATCATGTCATCTGCAAATAGTGATAGTTTTCTATCCCTATTTCTATCACTTCTTCCTTTCCTATCTTTATTCCTTTTATTTCTCTCTCTTGTCTAATTGCCCTGGTTAATGCTTCCAGCACTGTGTTGAAAAGGAGTGGTGACAGCAGACATCCTTAATTCCTCTTCTTTTCCTAATCCTGTCTCCTCTAGTTTCCCCTTAATTTCTTTGCGTTTGATTGGTTTTTGGTTTTCTAACTCCTTGAGATGAATATATAGATCATTAATTTTCAGTCTCCTTTATTATACACAATTTGTGTTGTGTTTTCTTACATTTAACATATACCATGATATAATTATATACATATATATATATATATATATATATATACATTGACTACCCTTAAAATATGGCTTGATACAAATTTTCGTATACTACAATTATCATTCAGTTTAAGCTTGTTTTCCAAATTTTATAGTGATTTCTCCTTTGGACAACAGTTCATTTCTAAGTATGCGCCCAAATTTGCACACATTTTGGGATTTTCTAGTTATTTTTCTCAGTGATTTTAAGCTAAATTCCATTATGGTCAGAGAACAAATTCTGTATGTTTTCAATTCTGTGCATTTGTTAAAACTCTATAGTGCAGTATGGTGCCAATTTTAGTAACTATTTCATATAATTTTGCTGTGTTGGTTTGGGGCTATTTTTGCAAGGGGAACAATATAATGCAGGACACATACTTTATTTTATTATTTATAATAGTCACCCAAAGAAGGATATACAAAAGAGTGCAAGAAATCTATCCACAGACTATAGATCAAGAATCCAGCCAGGGCCTGGAGCCCACAGAAATGTCCTGCATGAGTGCAGCTGGGGACATAGACCTCATAACAATGCCTCCCACAAATCCAACTCAAGGCCCAGAGCCCACGACAACATCTCATGCACGCCTGATTCACATATCTGTGCTCTGAGGGCCCAAAGGTCAGTGGTGGAATCTAAGAAGTCTTTGCCAGCAGGATGAAGGATCTGTGCTAGCAGGCTGAGGTATCTGCACTGGAGCCAGGACACGATGCTCAAGAGAACCAGAGCTCCCCAGAAAGGTACCACAGCCATCCTCAGCAACAGTGAGCTCCTGAGCTCCTTCGATGATTAAGATAGCCAAGTTCCCAGCAGGGAATCCAACACAGCAAGCTTCTCCTGGAGACCAGCAGTGCATCATCTTCCCCTCCAGAGCCAGGAAGCGATGCTCAAAGTGAGGACCAGAGCTCCCCCAAAGTGAACCAAAGTCATTCTCAGTGCCAACGAGGTCCCAAGCTCCTTGGAGGACGAAAGCAGCCAACTTCATCAGAAAAGCCAGCATGATGAGCTCCTCCAATCAACCAAGAGCTTCCAACAGCCTTTCTCCGCTCCCAACAGCCTTAACTTGTCCTTCTCCAGTTCTGCCTCTTATGCCGTTGGCAACAATCCCCAGGTACGCCACTCTCACACAGCACCATTCTTACTCAGTGCAGCTGAGGGTTATGAGTTGACCACCAGTTATCAATCCACTGCACTGGCTAATGACGTTCATTCTTCAGTTTGAGGGTACTATGTTCTATATCTACTTGCTAAGCTTCTGATGAAGTCTTCCATATCCTAATGTCACTTGTACCACATTCTATCAGTTACTAAAAAAAAGCATATCAAGATTTCCCAGTATGATTATGGATGTGTCCTTATTGTTTTATAATATTAATGAATTACAGCTTTTCTTTCAATGCCTTCATATTTTATCTTTAAGATATGTCTCATTATAAGCAGTATCTAGTTAATTTTTAGAGAACTTGTGTGTTTGTGTGTCTTTGCTACTACAGGTTGAACTCAAGGAGTGTTCAACTGTACCTCCAGGTCCTTTTATTTATTTTAAAAATTTTGTGACAAGATCTCACTCTAAGTTGCCCAGGCTCGTTGCAAACTTGCCATCCTCTTGTCTCAGCCTCCCAAGTAGCTAAGATTACAGGTGATTGCCACTGTATTGAACCGTTTAGAATTTTTATAATATTTATAATTTGTACACATTTGTCATGTATAATGAACACATTAATCAAGGAGAATTTGTAATTGTACATAATTAGATTAATTATTTTTCCCATTCCCCTCCCTTCCTTTCAAGGCTTCTTCCCCTCGAGTTTTATAAAAGCTTTGTTTCCATATTTTTCTTTCCATTCTTTGTTTTTAATCCCTTTTCACTTCCTACATTCCCCCCTCCTTTTTTCTTTCTTTATTAAGTAAATTTATTGGTACATTTTGGGTATACACAATGATCACATTCATCATAAGGAATTTGCACCTGTACATGATATAATTTGATTTCATTTTATCCCATTCTCCAAGACACCCTTCAACCTCTCTTCACCTCCTTATTTACAAAAGCTTTGTTTCCATTTTTTCCTCCCTCATTTTTTCTCTTCCCTCCCTTCCTTCCCCTTCCCCCTCACTATTTCCCCTTCCCATTTCAATATTTTCTTCCTATTTCACCATATCTATTATATATTTTTGTCTTTATTTACACTTTCAGTTTCTCACGCCAGAGAAACAGTGTAATATTTACATATGTGTGTCTGATTTATTTCATGTAAGAATATGGTCTCAATGTACATCCAATTAGCTAGAAATGTCTCAAGCTTATTCTTATGGCAGAGTAGTACTCCATTGTATTAAAAAAAATCTTCTCTATCCATTTAACAGTTGATGGGTATTTGGTCTGTTTCCAAGACTTGGCTCTTACTCTTATGCACTGCTATAAACATAGGTATGCATATATCACTGCGGTGTGATGACTTTAATTCTTTGAGGAAGATACCAACTAGGAGAATAGTTGGGTTGAATGGAACCCCTACTCTTAGTTTTTTGAGAAATCACCACACTGATTTCCAAGGTGGTCACACCAGTCTATACACCCACCAACAGTGGAGAATGGTTAGTTTTTCCCCCACAGTCCCACCAGAATTTGTTATTGGTTGATTTCCTGATAATCATCACTCTTCCTCATGTGAGATGAAATCTCAGCATTATTTGAAGTTTTATTTCTCGAATGACCAACAATGTTGAACAGTTTTTCATATATCTATTCATTATTTTTACTTTTTTCTTTCAGAAATGTCTACTTATATTGGGTGTCCACTTTTGGATTGGGTCTTTAAATTTGGGGGGTCTTATTTTTATAGTTCTTTATATAGTCTAGATAGTATTCTTTTGAGGAACAACTGGTAAAAATTTTTTCCACACTGATGTGTCTTCACTCCATTGGTGGTTTCTCTTGCTGTGCAAAAGCTTTCTAATAAGATGAAATCCCACTTGTTCATTTTGTGATAGTTCCTGTGTAATTGGGGCTTTGTTCATAAAGTCTTTGCCTACATCTATGTCTTCAAGAATTGTACCTATTCTATGTTCCAGAAGATATAGTGTTCCTGTTTTACTATTTAGATCTTTGACCCATTTTGGTCTTAGTTTAGTGCATGGTAAAATATACTGTTCTAGTTTTACTCTTCAGCATGTGGAAAACCAGTTTTTCCAGTATGATTTATTAAAGAGGCTTCCTTCCAGTGAAGGTTTTCAGCATCTTTGTCAAAGATAAGATAGCTCAGTATATCCAGAGTTGTTTCTGCATCTTCTATTCTGTGCCATTGATCCTCATGTCTATTTTTCCCAGTTCCATGCTGTTTTTATTAGTATAGTTTGTAGTTTAATTTCAAGGAATTATGTTTCCTAGCTAGTCTTTGTTGCCCCAAACTGTCTTTGCTACTCTAGGTCTTTTCTTGTCCCAAATGAATTTTAGGATTGTTTCCTCTAATTCTGATAGGTATGCTGTTGGAATTTTGATCTGGATTTCATTAAACCTATATAATAATTCTGGAAGTATGGCCATTTTCATTATATTGTTACACCTGTATTTTAAACAATAATTTCTCATTTTGTTCTTTTAATAAGGCCATGTTTTCCTGTTTATTTATGTGTCTTGTGACATTGTGTTAAGATGTAGATGTGGAAAAACAGCCACCTCTAAATTCCTCATAGGCTGTCTTTATACAGTGAAAGATCTGTACCAACCAGCTCAACTACAGAATCTGTGGAGCTCTGACACCTTTCCTGAAGAGGCATCTTCTCGGGACTTGTGCATATACATTTGCAATTACAAGGATATGCCAGTATCATTTTTCAGCAATTCATAATTTCTTCTTCCCTCTAGCACCTGGTTACCGTAGTCCAAGTTCTCTGGAACTCCCAGAAGTAGTCTTAATCTATTTTGTTACCAGTGGTCCACATCCTCTTAGGGTATGATATTGTCCATTACTGTTCTGAATTGTGCAGTATAGAAAGCATTCCACTGGGAAGAACACTAGAAAGCTGAAATTTTTGAATCATACCCCAACTATTTTTCTCACCAGGAAGATGCTGGTAGGTGGTGATTTCTCTCACTGGATTAGTGCTGATCCTGGGAAAGAGACTATCTCAAATAAGTAATTGCTACTCTATCTCCATTGTTCTCAGTGGTCTCCTTTGCTGTCAGTGCAAGAGATTTAGGCAATAAACTACTCCTTTGGGCAACCTTCTGGGGAAATCCATTGACTTTGAAAATCCAAACATTGGATGTAAGGTTCAATAACCTCTCCTTCTGCAAGTAGAAGCCAGGATCTGTGAAATTTCCCTTGATTATGCCATACTGAAATAGATAAAGGGACTATGCTTTGAGTGCCACAGATTATACTACCAGCTTTGTTGTAACTAGTTTTGTGCTCCCCTGAGGTACAGGAGCTTCTTAACTTGTTTCAAATGCCTCCATGTATATTGGATCAGGTATTGTTAAATCAGTGTCTGTATGGGTAGAAGGATGGCCTAGGGTTTACTATTCCACGATCTTGCTAAAATCATAGCTTACTGAGGTTTACTTTTATTTATCTACCTTTTCTCACAAGAGAGTTGATCTAGTACAGGTTAGTTAATATTACCTAAAGATAAAAATCTCATGAATTGCTTTCTTATTGTGATATATTTATCATTCTCTAGTACCTTTTTTTGGTACCAGAACTCAAACTCAGGACCTCACAATTGTCAGGCAGGCACTGCACCACTGAGGTATATTCTCAGCCTTCTAGTTTCTTTTTAATTTTTAAAACATTTAAGTCTATTGGTACAATTTAGGTATACATAACCACCACATTCATTATAGGGAATTTGTATCTGTACATGATATACCTTGATTCTTCTTTTTTTTCCATTCCCATTCTAGTTCCTTTTACATCATCAAATAAGAAAATAAACCTGCATACTTTAAAGAGTCACTCCCATTTCTTCCTTATCCCACACCTTAAAACCACTAATGTGATATTTGTCTCCATGTCTTTGCTTGTTTGGGACTTTTCATATAAATTCAATCATACTATGTATGGATTTCTATGTCTCACTATTTTTTCTTAGCATAATATCCTCAAGGTCCATCTGCCTGTGGCATATATAATTTTTTAAATATATGGATTTCATTCCTTTACATTAGTTTATTATTTTTAATAGATGAATAATAGTCTATTGCAAGAAGATTCCTGATTTTAAAATATCCATCCATAAGTTAGTGGTCCTTTGGGTATTATCAATAGTATTGTACACACTATATTCACAACAACTTTTTATTTAAATGTCTGTTTTCACTTGATTGGGCTATAATCTTAGGGACAGAATTGCACGTTCACAAAGAAATGTAATCTTTCACTGTTTGAGGGAACAAAACACTCTTCCAAAGTGGCTGCGAATTTAGAGGCAATGAATGAACATCATGACTCATCCACATCCTTGTCATTACTGGTTATTTTCTCTTTTTTATTGTGTCTACCTAATGGATAAAAAATGATGTTCTGTAATTTGATTTTAATTTCCCTAGTAATACTTAATAATGATGCACATCTTTGCATGTGATTGTTGGTCATTTCTATATCTTCTTAGAAGAAATGTTTATTCAAATCTTTGGCCATTTTTAAATTGTTTTCCTTTCCTTTGTTGTTGCATTTTAAAATATTTTGGATACTTAGCCTTAATCATATATATGATTTGAAAATATTTTCTCCCATTCTCTGAGTTTTCTTTCCACTCTGTTGATACAGTACTTTGAGGTACAAAAGTTTTTAACTAGAAATAACACAGAGATTCACTAAACAAGATGGTAGGAATTCAACAATGGTTGCTATATTGCATATTGTTGTCTTCAAATTAGTTGTCCAGATTACCAGATATAAGCACATAAAATTGGTCAAAAAATTTAAGCATTAACTCTGCCTTACCTTTAAAATTAAAAAAATAAAAGATTTAATTTTTATTTTAGTAATAAAAGAATGAAAACATTAACAAACATGCATAATTTACAAAATAACACAAGAACAATACAAGCAATACTGAAATTCAGACAAGGTGATAGGAAATCAACAATGGTTGTTGTATTACACATTGATTTCTACAAAGTGGTTACTCAGGAAAACAAACATAGACATGTAAGTTTGATCAAGTAATTAATCATTAAAAGCTCCTTTCAGTAGAGCAATAGAAGTCAGTAATACAACTATGTTAGCTATACTGTATATACATATATACATAATTTTCCCCTTCTTTCTTTTCTCTTTTCCCTTATCCCAGTTGCTCTTTACTTTTGAGCAGTTTCCTTTCATTTCACAATGTCTATCATACCTCCTAAGTTTATCCATTGTTTCAGGTTCTCATACTAGTGAGACAACACATTGCTTATATGTGCAGGTCTGATTTATTTCCCTTATGAGTATGGTCTTTACATGTGACCACTTATCTATAAAAGCCTAGAGTTTATCTTTCTTCATATCTGAGTAATATTCCATTATATAAAAATAGCACAACTTTTTTATGAATTCCTCAGTGGATATACATTTGGGTTGCTCCCACGATTTAGCTATTACAAATTGTGCTCCTATAAACATAGGTGCACATATATTGCTATGACATATGTTTTCATTTCTTCTGGGAAAATACCCAGAAGGGAAATAGCTGGGTTGAGTGGAATCACTAATCCTAGATTTTTGATGAATCTCCACAATAATTTCCACAGTGGTTTCACCAGTCTGCATTCCCACCAGCAGTGGAAAAGAGTTCCAATTTCTCCACAGCCTCACCAGCATTTGTTATTGGTTGATTTCTTAATGACAGCCATTCTTACTGGGGTGAGATGAAATCTCAGTGTTGCTTTAATTTGCATTTCTTGAATGACTAATGTTGAACATTTTCTCGTGTATTTATTTGCTGTTTGTATTTCTTTGTCTGAGAAGGGTGTATTCACCTCAGATGCCCATTTCTGGGTTGGGTCTTTGAATTTTGGCGGCCTGATGTTTTTTTACTCTTTATATGGTCTAGAAAGAAGTCCTTTGTCTGAGTGACATTCAGCTAAAACTTTTTCCCAAATTGTGCGTTTTCTTTTTACTCTGCTAACGATTTCTTTAGATGTACAAAAATTTTACAGTAAGATGAAATCCCAGTTATTGATTCTTTGAAGTATTTCCCATGCAGTTTGGATTTTGTTCATGAACTCTCTGCTTCTCCTTATGTCTGAAAGATTTTAACCTTTCTCTTCAAATAGATTTAGTGGTTTTCGTATTAATATTGAGATCTGTGATTCATTTTGACTGAGTTTAGTGCATGGTGATTTGACTTGGGTCTATTTTCAGTCCTTGGCAAGTGGCAAGCACCATTTATTAAAGAGGCTGTCTTTCTTTGAGTGAACTTACTTGGGCCCTTTGTCAAAGATTAAGTGCTTGAGTGTATTTTTAGTTGTGGCTGTTTCTTCCAGTCTGTTCCATTGACCTTCTGGTCTCTTTTTTAGCAAGTACCATGTTGATTTTATTATAGTGGCTTTGTAGTATAATTTCAGGTCAGGGATTGTGATACCACCTGAATTGTCTTTGTTGCCTAGAATTGCTTTTGCTATTCTGGGTCTCTTCTGGTTCCAGATCAACTTTAGGAATTCTTCCTCTAGATTTATGAGATATGTTAATGGTAATTTAATGGGAATTGCATTGAGTCTATACAAGAATTTTGGTACTATGACCATTTTCACAATGTTGGTTCTTCCTATCCATGAGCACGGGATATTTTTCCATTTACTAAAATCCTCTTCAGTCTCTTTTTTCAGAGTACTGTAGTTTTCATTGAACAGGTCTTTTACTTCTTTTGTTAGAATTATTCCTAAATATTTCAATTTCTTGGATGCTATTGTGAAAGGTTTCTTTAATTTCTCTCTCAATCCATTTGTTGTTTGTGTATAGGAATGCTATTGATTTTTGAGTGTTGACTTTGTACCCAGCTATATTACTGAATTTGTTCATTAATTTGAGGAGCCTTCTTGTGGAGTTTTTGGGGTCTTCCATGTACAGTATCATGTCATCTGCAAATAGTGTTAGTTTTACTTCTTCCTTTCTTATCCTTATTCCTCTTATTTCTCTCCCTTGTCTAATTGCTCTGGATAATGCTTCCAGAACTATGTTGATAGGAGTTGTGACAATGGGCATCTTTGAATTCTTCCTGATTTTGAAGTGAAAGCTTTTAGTTTTTGTCCAGGTAGTATGATGTTGGCTGTTGGGTTATCATAGATGGCTATGATCAGCATGAGGTAAACACCACCTATTCCTGTTTTGTGTAGGGTTTTTATCAAGAATGAGTGTTGGATTTTATCAAAACCTTTTTCTGCATCTATTGAGATAATTATATGGTTTTTGTCTTTGGCTCTATTGATATGGTATATAACATTAATTGATTAGCATATATTGAACAAACCCTGCATTCCTGGAATGAATCCAAATAGGTCATGGTATACAATTTTTTTGATAATTTGCTGCATTCTATTTGATAGTATTTTATTGTCTTTCCACCTAGGCACCTTTGCACCTTCATTAGGGAGATTGGTCTGTAGTTCGCTTTCTTGGTTGGGTCTTTCTAAGGTTTTGGAATCAGTATACTTTCCTCCAGAAATGAGTTAGGGAGCATTGCTTGTTTTCAATTTCACTGAGGAGTTTGAGTAGTGTTGGTATTAAATCTCAGAATTTCTTGTAAAATTCTGCTGTGAATCCATCAGGTCCTGGGCTTTTCTTTGTTGGGAAGTTTTTAATCATGTTTTCAATCTCATTAATTGATATTGGGTTGTTCAGGATTTCTATATCTTCTTGATTCTACTTTTGTAATTCATACATACCTAGCAATCCATAGATTTTTTTCTGAGTTTTCTAACCTGGGAGTAAAGATTTTCAAAGTATGTATTAATGATATTTTGAACTTCTGTAGGATCTGTAGTGATTTCATCCTTTTCATTCCTTATTGTGTGAATTTGAGGTTTTTACTTTCTTTTATTTATAAGGTTGGCTAGTGGTTTATCAATTTTGTTTATTCTTTAAAAGAACCAACTTTTGACTCATTTATTTTTTGTAGTGTTTTCCTCATCTCAATTGCATTAACTTCTGCCCTGATCTTTATAACCTACTCCCTTCTTTGGTCTTTGTGCTTTAGTTTTTCTTCATTTTCTAAAAGTTTAAGGGGCAGCATTAGGCT
>PVLD010035052.1:0-12127 GCA_004027595.1 Dinomys branickii | reverse complement strand
AAACAAGAACAGCGTAAGTTCCATCTGTCTGCTTCTGTTCTGTGTCTTTGTTCCCAAGCACAAAACTGGTTCACCTAATCAACCACATATTGGCTCCTATTGTTACTGTTTCTTCTGAAAATTTCATGCTGCTGATCCTGCCTGTCCACCCTGTGCATCCTGGCTGGTGTCATACTGTGTGTCTGAAATTCCCAATGGTCTCTGTGTCTTCCTGTTCTACTTTTCACCTGTATGCCAGTAGCAGCAGAGGGGAAATGGCCATTTTTGGGGGACAGATATATTTGCACGTGTGTCAGACATGAATTTCAAAGCTTTAAGGTGAATTCTAGCACACCAGTTAATTGCAAGGACACCTATTCTGAAAAAAGATTGAAATTTTAATATTTATTTTTGTAATTGCTGGTGACATTGAGAACCTTTTTGTATATTTATTCACCAGTTGAATGGCCTTGTTTGTAAAGAACCTATCGATCAATGCCTCTTGACCATTTACATATCGTGCTATGTAACGTTTTAACTGAATTGTACAAATCTATATATATTTGAAATACAATTCTCTTCTATGTTCATCAAACACCCTTTTTTCACTTTGTTGTTTATTTTTACAATATTAATTAGAACAGATATTCTTAATGTAGTACAATTTATTCTCCTATTCTGTGTCCTATACAAAAAATTATGTAGATTTTCAATTTGGTCATGTAATCCATCTCATAATGAGATGTAGCTTCATGTTCAAGGGTACTGTGAATAGGGTGTAGTAGAAGTTAGAATTACTGCTTTTAACACATAGAGATTCAAGTAACCCAATGTCATTTATTTAAAATCAAACGAAACAGAAAAAAAGAACAGTATCTTGATCATCCGCGTGTATCTATGTGAAATAGTAAGTGTTCACATGCAAGTGTGTGTTTCATTCTTGACTCTCTGTACTTCTATAGTGGCCTAATTTTTATCCTGGGACCAAAGACATAGTGTACAAATTTGGTAACACTGTATTAAAAGCTCTTGGTATCCTATAAAATGGACTATCCTATTTAAAGAAACAGATTTTCTATTTCTGTAAAAAACAAAAAGAGTCCCTTCAAATGTAATTGGGACTTTATTGTGAAGATTCACAATTTAAGAATATTGAATCTTCTAAAATACAAACATGACAATCTTTATTTAATTTTAGATTAAGAGTTTTGATATGTTTTACATATGTTAAAATATGTTCACAATTATTTTCGCACAAATGATAATTTTTAGCAAATTCCTTTAATATTTATAGTAATTATGTATTAGCCAACATTACTTAAAGCTTATTTAATAAATATTTGAGTTTGTTCTCTATCAAATAAATGCCAAGGCATCAAGTCAGCTTTGGGTACCTAAAGATCATCAGCCAGGTTTTTACCCAGCAAATGAAATGTCCTTGAGGTCAGGTTTTAAGCAGACCATGGAACATAGGTAAGAAGATTAACAGCTATATAATTTTCCACTGTTCTAGCCTGCAATAAATTAAGTACATTTCAAATAAAATCTAAAATATATACATGACATAAAAAACACTAGATAATCTGCCCTTTGTTTAGCTCCTTAGCCTCGTCTCTTGTTATTCTCTCACTAAAAATACTCTAAATATATAACTAGTGTTCAGCTTTCCCAGTAGACTTTCTGAAGCATTTCCTGTGCCTAGATATCTCCTTCTTTTCTTTCTACCTGTAGCTAAATTATGCTTCTTACAATTATCTTTGCCTACAATATGACTTTTATGGTGAAGGTTCTTATACTCTTGTAGAATTTGATAATTCTCATAATATTATAACCTTATTTCTCTCTGCGGTTTGCCTTCATAGCACACAAGACAACTTGAATTAAAATATTCAAATAATTTGTGGGCTTTTTGTGCGTGTATTGCTGAAAATCAACTCAGATCTTGACACATGCTAGCCAGGCACTCAAACACTAAGCTACATCCAAAGCTCCTAAAAAATTGTTTTTATAATTTTTTCTTTCTAAATTGCCATGAAGATATAATTACATCTTCTCTAGTTCTTGATGTTTCTCTTTTTGGTTTGAAGTGTATTGGATATACCTTTGGTGAATCAATATATAGATGTCAACCATCTTAGTGTTTCTATAACCGAATATATTATAGTGAGTAATTTATAAAGAACATAAGTTTATTACAGTACCAGAGGCTGGGCAGTTCGAAGCTGAAGGGATGTTATCTGACAAAGGCCTCATTGCTGCAGTATATCACAGCAGAAGATATTGCATAGTGAAAGAGAGTAAGATTAAGAGAGAACAAGTGATAAAATAGGTTCAAGTCCCTCTACAATTTACAGTAATTCACTCATAATCAAAAATCCCTGAAGATATAAATAAGTCTCATTAATATCAACCTCTATGCATAATATTGTAGACTACATTTTTAACAGATGTTTTCTGCAAGACATATTCAACCATAACATCAATAAAGTAAATGTAATAATGAATTCCAAAATAAAGGAATGAACAAAAAGCAGTATGAAGTAAAACTGGCAGGAAATTTCAGCAGAAAGTCCATTTGTGAGATGAAGCTTCAAAGTCAATTTCTACAAATTAGACTAATACAAGAAGATGGAATGCAGGGAAATTAGAAAATGTGTTTGACATTTTTATCATTTTAGTAAATTAGTACAAGTTTGTGGTACGGAATATTTACCTTTTATGGAAAATTGTCATGTGCATAACGCATCTTAGTGCCTTTTATCATTACCTTTCCTACCCTCCATCTCCCCTTTACCCACCCATTAATCCCCTTCCTTTTTTGTACATATTTGCAGTATATAATATTTCATTGCTTGTTTGGAATTGGTACTTGTACATAACATAATGTATCCCAATTCCTTTATTTCAGCCCTTATCCCTTTTCTCCTTTCCATTTCTCTTAATCTATTGATCCTTTCCCCTTGAAAATGATTCATCTCACTACTTTCCATTATCTGCCTTTTACTTTGTTCCTTACTTTTACTGTGATTCTCTTATAGTAGAAATGATGTGGTATTCAAGCTTTTGTGTCTGATTTGTTTCACATAACATTATCTTCTCAAGATGCAACCATTTTCCTACATATGAAATAAGTTTATCTTTCTTTAAGGCAGATTAGTACTCCATATATATCTGCAATATTTTCTTTCTGCATACATCTGTTCTTGTACACGTGGAACACTTTCTGATTGAGCTATTATGAAATGTACTTCAACAAACTTAAGCATGATCTCTGTAATTTGATGTTTTAACCCTTTCATGAAGATACATATAAGGAAAATAACTGGGCCAAATGCAATTTCTAGTTCTCATTCTTTTAGTGATATACACATTGACTTCCATGGTGGTTGTATTAGTTTACATCCCCACCTACAGTATAGAAAGACTTTTTCCCCCCACAGTTCCTCCAGCATTTGCTGTTATTTCATTTATTGATGATGAACATTTTTTCTGGGATAAGATGGATTCTCAGTATTGTCTAATTTGCAACTCTCTAATAGAGTGTGATATTTGGCATTTATTCATGTATTTATTTGAGAGTTGTACTTCTGTGAAGCGGCTACTTGTCTTATTTGCCCATTTTTATTGCATCTTTTATTTCAGGGGATGCCATTATTTTTGGAGTTCTTTGTATATTTCTACTATGAGTACTCTGAGGAATCCCTAGCAATGTTTTCCATTATATAGGTTGTCTTATAACTCTGTTGGTTGTTTGATTAGCTGTACAAAAGCTTTTTAATTTAATCTGATCTAATTTGTTGATTATTAGAACTATAACTTTTACAAATGTGATTGCATTCAGAAATTCCTATGCAAATGATTTCAAAAGCTTCACCTATCTTTTCTTTCAACAGGTTAAGCATTTCTGGCTTAACATTTAATTATCTGATCCACTTTGATTTTAGTTTAGTAAGTGGTGAGGGCTATTGGTCTAGATTCAGTCTTCTGCATGTAGAGTCAAATAGTTGAATGAATTTATAGTTGCTTCTTTATTTTGTACTCTATTCCCTTGTGCCTGTTCTGGTTTTTGTTATCAATACCTATCTGTTTTTAATCGCTGTAGCTGTGCAATATAGCAAGTCTAGGGTTGTAATGCCTCCTGCTTTGCTCTTTTTTTCCCAGGATTGTTTTAATTCTGAGTCTCTTCTCCTTCCACAGGAATTTCAGGGTTCTATTTCTTCAGCTCTTTGAAGAATTCTGTTAGAATTTTGATTGGGATTATGTGTAATCTCTGTATCTATACTGGTAGTATGACTATTTTGACTATATATTTTCTGCTTATCCAGAAACAGGAATATATTATATTTTCATTTCTCATGTCTTCTTCAGTTTCCTATCTCAGACTACTGTAGTTTAAATTGTAGAGGTTTTTATTTCCTTGGCTAGGTATATTTTTAATTATTTAATATTTCTTGATGCTATTTCAAATGCTATTTTTCCTGATTCATTTCTCAGTAGATTCACTATTACTGTCTAAAAGTGTTACAGGTTTTACGTGCTGATTTTGTAGCCTGCTACATTAATGAATTTTTTTATTAATACTATTTTATTTTAAAGAAAGGAAAATCAATAAAAATGATACAAAATTTCAAAACAAAATAATAGGAAATTAACAATAGTTATTATATTGCATATTGTTATCTTCAAATTAGTTGCTCTGATTACAAGATATAAGCATGCAAAGTTGATCAAATATAAGCACAAGGTGTTGCTTTCAAGTAACTAAAATAAATTAGTAGTATAAGTATCATAGCTATTCTGTGTATATATGTATATATATATATTTTTTTCTTTTTGCTTCTTTCCTTTCTCCTTTTACACATCCCAATTGTTCTTTCCTTTTAGCAGCTTCTTTTTCTTTCAAAATATTGATTGTCCATTTTGGATCTTATTTACTATTTCAATTCCTTTCCCTAAGGAGAAAATGCAATGGTTAAATACATGAATCTGATTTATTTCTCTTATGAATATGGTATCTAATTGCATCCACTTATCTATAAAAGCCTCAAGGTTATCCTTCTTCAAATCTGGGTAATACTCCATTGTGTAAAAATAACACATTTTTTATTTTAAAGACAATAAAAATAATAACAAAATGACAACATAGACAAAAACAAAAAACACAAAAGCAATAAAATGATTCAGGGTTGCAAAACAAAATGATGGGAATTAGCAGTGGTTGTTATATTACATATTGTTATCTCAGCACAGTTCCTCAGATTACCGGATATAAGGATACAAGATTGATTAATCCATTAAGGAGAATAAAACAATAGAAAAGTGTTAGAAAAGGTACAGAGCTTTGCTAAACAAGATGCTAGGAATTCACCAGTGGTTATTTTGTTAAATATTGTTATCTTCAAATTCGTTATGCAGATAATCAGATACATTTTTTCCTATTGTTTGGTTGATGGGCTTTTTGGTTTTTTTCCAAGGTTTAGCTATTAGAAATTGTGCTTCTATGAACATGGGTGTACCTACATCAATGTGGTATGATGTTTTTCATTCTTGTGGGAAAATACCCAAAAGGTGAATATCTGGGTCAAATGGGAGCTCTAATCCTAATTTTTTTAGGAGTCTCTACACTAATTTCCACAGTGGTTTTATCAGTACATATTCCCACCAACAGTGGAAAAATTTCGATGTTCCCCAAAATCCCTCCAACATTTGTTTTTGATGGATTTCTCGATGGTGACCATTTTGAGGGGCATGAGATGGAATTTCAGTGTTGTTTTGATTTGCATTTTTGAATGGCCAATGATGTTAAACATGGATTTTATATTTACTTGCCATTTGTATTTCTTCATCTGAAAAGTGTGTATTCATCTCAGATGCCCATTTTTGGAGTGGATTTCTGCATTGGAGGGTCTGATTTTTCAACACTTTCTATGTTCTAGATAGAAGTCCTTTGTCGGTGAAACAGTTGGATAATATTTTCCCATTCTATGGGTTTTGTTTTTACTCTGTTGGTGGTTTCTTTTAATGTGCAAGAACTTTTTGATAAGATGAGATCCTAGTTATTGATTCTTTGAAGTATTTCCCATGCAGTATGGTTTTTGTACATGAAATCTCTACCTACCTCTATGTCTTTAAGATTTGGACCTATTTTCTCTTCCAATAGATTTAGTGTTTCTCTTTAAATATTTAGATGTTTGAACTACTTTGAGTTTAGTTTAGTGCATGGTGGTAGACATGGGTCTATTCTTAGTCTTTGGCATGTGGAAAGCCAGTTATTCCAGCACCATTTATGAAAGATGCTATCTTTCATCTAGTGAACATGTTTGACCCCTTTATCAAAAATAAGACGGCTAAGTGTGTTTGTAGTTGAGTCTCCATCTTCTAATCTGTCCTCCTGATCCTCAGGTCTTTTTTGGCACTACATGCTGATTTTTATCACACTTGCTTTGTAGTACAATTTCAGGTTAGGCATTGTGATGCTTCTTGGTTTGACATTGTTGCCCAGGATTATCTTTGCTATTCTAGGTCTCTTCTGTTTCCAAATGAATTTTCAGAATATTTGCTCTAGGTCCTTGAGGTATTTTGATGGTATTATGGTGGAAATTGCATTAAATCTGTGTAAGCGTTTGGAGTGTATGGGCATTTTCACAATGTTGATTCTTTTATCCATGTGCAAGGGAATCTTTCCATTTTCCGGTGTACTTTTTCAGAATACTGCAGTTTTCAATATATACGTCCTCTGATTCCTTTGTTAGATAGATTCCTATATGTTTCATTTTTTTGGATGCTATGGTGAAGGTTGTGGTTTCCTTATTTTGTCTTTAAGGGGCCCCTGCCATTCGAGGATCCAGCTAAACCCATTGTTCTTAAGTTTTCCAATTGAGTGATTGCGTTCTCCTCCATAAGATCTGGCCTACAGAGAAAAGCAATGACAGGGATTTTCAGGGAGACTGGGGCTCCCCTCATGAATTTGTTTCTTAATGTGCTAGTGTAAGGTACATTTTCTGGATCCTCCCACAGTTAAGCTTAACCTGACACATCTACTCTAGCATTTGCACTTCTCTGAGCCTTTTAATATTCTCAACAGTAAACCAAGACATGTCAACCATCCAACTTACAGTGAGCCATCATTTGAACCGTACTTGAGCTAACCAACCAAACAAACTATTAACAGCTATTTTACCTCCATGAACTGCAATGTTAAATTAAGCATCTCTGCTTAATGGCTCCATATCAAACTCAGCCTGATCCAGGTGTATACTCTGCCAACATTATTCCAAACTGTTGAAATTTACTCCCATAAGTGTTTATTAAGCCTGTGCTTATAAGAGTTAGAAAACTCAAGAAATTCTTTGGGACTACAACAGACCTTCTCATGGGTTACCCTGTGTACTCCATCTTTAGAAGCCTTCTGGTATCTGAGCCTGGTTGTAGGCCTACAGACAAAAGTTGGTTGTGAAGGTAGATGCTTATGAGTGTCAGAATTATCATGCTTGCTAACAGCATCAGCCAATACAGGATTAGTTTCTTCAGGTGAGGGAGGAGATAGCATCACCCCAGGGGGTGAAAGTGGAGGTGGAGATGCCTCTATCACTGTGGGTGGGGAAATTTCTCACTCTGGGAAAATAGTCTCGGCAAGATTTAAGAGCTCAATGCCCCAGTCTCATCAGAATCCTCCAAAATATCACTATCCCAACTTACAAAATTCCATTCATTTTTGATAAGTGTCCTCATTTTTACTTCAGATACCTTTTAAAGATGAGCATCAAACTTAAACTGTATTTTACTCAATTGAATTATGAGGCTTGTGGCTGGATTCCTATAATCTTGACCCTGTGGCTAACAGAGAGGGGATTCTCTTTCAGGACACATTCAGAAATGTTCATATTCTTTATTTATGTCTGGAGCTGGAAATTTGAATCCTTGAGCTTCTTGTTTTATTTTATTAATTTGGTTTTATCCATGGAAGACTTTAGAGATTTATGTATGTTTGGAGCTCATGAGTTTCCCTTATTAATTTGTAAGAGGTGCTCACAGCAACCAACTAGCATCATATTTCCCACTCTGCCAAAAATATTCGTAAGTGGAGAATTAGGATAACCAAATAGATCTACCTTGTGTATTACCTTAGTTTACACGATAGATTATCGATACTCTGCACATTATTAGAAGGAGACTACAGCAGCTATAGGTCTCATAAAATTACAGAGCCAACTTTAGGAGCCATTAAGTCATTAAAAATTTTATTCCTACAATTTGTTTCTTTAGAGTCACACCTAGTACCAAAACATGTAACAGCTAGTGTCAGAGGAACAGAGTTAACATAAGATAGCAAAGCAGAAGTCTATATTTGCAGTGCAGAGCATTTCTTAGGGCACCTCATAGTATTGCCATGCCCTGCTATGGGAAACTACAATGACCCAATCCAGACAAAATGACAAGTGGCTCAAAACCTTCAGAAAAGGAGATATGGCTTACCCCACCAGGTAAAGAATCAAGGAAATACAGAGTAGAATAGATGTACTGCAGCTTCCAGAGGGGACAAATACTGCGTCCTTATATGGTACAGGAATCAAAAAAGGCACTAGAGTGCTCCCTTCTCCTTCGTAAGACCACCAATCCTATCCATGAGGTTTCTGCCCTCATGAATTACCACTTTATAAAATACCAACTTCAAAGTAAGAGTGTCACCTTTGAGGCTAAGACTTAACATATTCATTTGAACATACATCACAATTATAGTTTGAAAGTACGAGCTCACATTTGTATAACTCTTCCGTGTTACAAGCATGAGAACTCAGCAGTGCTTCTGGGTTAAATCTCTCATGCCATTCCATTCCCACATCTGGCTCTTGCTTTCCCAGTTCCTGAAGCCCCACTTATCCTTGCTATCTGAACAGTTCCCTCTTTCCCAGGTTAGGCTTTTCCTAACCAGGAGCTAGTAGGACCCTTCATTATTAGCTCTCCTGTTCTTCATATACAGGGAGACTCTTGATTTTCCAGTACTTTTGTTCTAAACAAACCCTAATTAAAAGTGAAAAATTTGACTTGTGAAACTATTGTTTGTAATCTACGTTTACTTTAGAAGGGAAGAACTTAAATTGTTGTAGAAATCTTAATTTTCTAAACAGAAAAAAAATGTTTACCAATCCACAAAAGCAGGTATAATGGAACAAAAAATATTTTAAGTTTTATCATTAGCTGGTTATTTACTTAGATATGTTTGGGAACATTTAACTAAATAATGTATTTTCATTCACAAAAATAAAGCAGTTGTTCCTAATGGAATATATATTAAACATGTATTTACTTATGTAAGCTTCATGACAAAATATAATTTTTAAGGAAATTCCATATTGTTTTTCGTGATGCATTTGTCAATACATATTTCCCCAATAAATATATGAGGGTTCCTATTTCTCCACATCCTCACTAACACTATCTACTGTCTTTTTGATAACAGCCATTGTATAAGTTGTGAACCTATGTCTCAAGTTTTCTTTACATTTTTTTCTTGGTGATTAAAAATACTGGGCAGATTTTCATATTCCTGTTGGCCATCCATCATTTTTGGAAAATTTTATGAAAATAGTATGTCTTATGGCTTCTATGCATACCTAACAAAGAAGGGCAAGCACGTGATGATGTGCATGCATATATTAATAAGGGTGATTAGTAATCACTTCACCACATATAAATATATGAACTCCTCATGCACTGTATTCTAAACATATACAAGTTAATTATATTTTCTTTAAATCCTAAATTAAAAAGCAAAATAAGAAAAATAAAATAACTATATATTTAAGTTTTCCCATAGCTTGTGATTTAGTTAAAAAATATTTTTAATGACATGGTATACGCACTGATTCCTGTTATTGTAACATTCACATGAAGGAGAATTTTGAAACCCCCTACTGCTCTTCATGTCTAGACAGATATTAGATGTAGATGGGATCCATTTACATCCCTCCAGTGGTGTGAGGGTTCAGCTGCAGGGTATGAGCAGATAATTATCATCAGTGAAAATTTATCATGTCCAATCACATCATTTATTTTAAATGGGACCTTGAGAATTTAAAGTCTGGAAAAATAATTATTTCAGTTATAATAATGTTTAGATCCTAATAAATGTCCATAACTGGATAAAACAAACAGAATATCCTACACTCAATATAATTATAAGCTTTCTTACTTAGAATAAGACTAATTTTTAAGTTGATGAATAATCTAGCCTAGGTACAGAGGTGTCTTCAGACTTATAGACTTGGGAGACTGAGGTTACAGAATCCTCACTTTAAGTCCAGCCTGAGGAACAGAGCCAAAATAGTAAGGTGCTGTCTCAAACACAACACAACATAACAAATGGAACAGCAAAAGAACAACTGAACTCATTTTCAATAGAATTTTTACTGATTCCTACAATAAAAATTTTTGATTATTTTTATAATTGTCTAAATTTGTGCCATGTTTTGAATAGCATTATTATCTCAAATTGTATAATCACAGGCATCTATATTTTAAATATTACTTTTAAATTATAATTATTTCTTAGACTGATATGTTCTTTATAAAGTGTTATCAGATTTCACAAAATCTTTATTGATGATATCAAATTTAGAAAACTATTCTGTCATAAAGTAAGATAAACATGAGTCATTTGTATGAAAATATAAAAAATTTGAGACCCTTGTGTGGATGAATATAAGAAAGCAGAAAATGTAGTGCAAGTTATGACCCTAAATAGAGTCACTGTTTTGTTTTGCACACATTTATTCCATCATTCTTGGCACTTGCGGAAGTGTTTCTAGGAAACCTTTCTGGTGAATACCTTTAGTTGCACTGTACTAGCTCTCTCCATATCCTGAGTTGATTCAAATTCCTACTTTTAATGAAAAGGGCGACTTTGGGGATGAGCCAGAAGTTCCAAAGTGCCAGATCCCGTGCCCAAGGTGCATGATAATATAACAAAATCTTTCAAGGCGCCTCCCTTTTTCTTTGATTATTTGGCAACAGCCTTCACCATATTTTCATTATTTCTCATAAAAACCCTTACAGACAAGGCCTTCAGAACTGCTTCATAAAGTGGGAATCACTTTGAGTTGGATTTATGGCATTGCTTTTTAATGTAATAATTTTTTAAATGTAAACATTCACCATATATTTTGATCACTCCAATGATTGTTAACAAAGCAAAGCACCATATCTGAGATGCTTCGTCTACATTTTTTAAATAGAAGAGATGACAACAAACAGCATAAGAAAGCATATCTTTATAAACAAAACCAATGTCCAAGCTGTAATAAAATTAGTTTTAAAAAGAAATATTTTTTAAATTTGTACCTAATATTTGAGAAGACATACCTTTGTTTCCCTGACTTATAACTTAGAGTTATATTGGAATATTAGTAATATTAGTTATATTAGTTTTTACCTTATTGGCCCTTGAATAATTTTTGACACTAAACACACAAAATATTTGCCCGTACTTTCTGTAATGAAAATATTTTACTGTATGTGGTCTGGACTTCTGTATTATACTTACGTTTTCATAATAATAAGTCAGGAATAAAACTAAAGAAATTTCTTGGGTATATTTATGGATTGGTTCAACTTTGATGGCTGGACTTTTTAGAACTAGAGGAATTAGAAATGTATGAGTTGATTCCATTTTATGAGACATAAATAGTCACACTTCAAATATAAAATATAAGGTATGTGTGAATGGGTGCCACATTCCAGGTGTTGAGTAATTTTTAAAATATTGAATGCCCTGAGCACTTCAGCAAGGTAGCTAAGCCTCAGGATAGCAACACATGAACTCTGATGAAATATGTCCTATTTGCTTGCCAGTCTTACACATAATGGATTTTTCTAAGTACATCTTGAAGGCTTCCAGTGGAGAGCAAACTCAAAGTAACTTAAAATTTCTGATTGCTTGAGCAGAATAAAAAATCACACTGTAACTTCTGGGCTGCAAGGTTAAATAACTTTGAAGTGAAATCACTGTTTTATGCCATCGGTATGAACATGATTTGGGAGAATTAGAGCTAAGTAGGCCCTAAGGCGCATTCAGATGAGGGCATCTTTGGAAGCTGACCCTGAAGACATCAGTGAAAATACCTGAGCAATAACTATGAAATGATACTGT
>PVLD010035051.1:0-12127 GCA_004027595.1 Dinomys branickii | reverse complement strand
TATCTAGAACATACAAAGAATTAAAAAACATGTACCTGTCCAAATTCAAAGACCCAATCCAGAAATGGGCATCTGAGATGAATACACAATTCTCAGACAAAGAAATACAAATGGCAAATAAATATATGAGAAAATGTTCCACATCCTTAGTCATTCAAGAAATGCAAATAAAAACAACATCGAGATTTCATCTCACCCCGGTTAAGAATGGCCAGTATGAAAAAATCATCCAATAACAAATGCTGGCCAGGCTGTGGAGAATTAGGGACTCTATTACACTGCTGGTGGGGATGCAGACTGGTGCAACCACTGTGGAGAGCCGTTTGGAGATTTCTCCGCAAACTAGGTCTAGAGGTTCCATTCAAACCAGCTATTCCTCTTCTGGGTATTTTCCCAGAAGGTTTGAAAACATCATACCACTCTGATATATGTGCACCCATGTTTACAGCAGCACAATTTGTAATAGCTAAAATGTAGAAGCAACCCAAGTGTCCATCCACAGAAGACTAGATTTAAAAATTGTGGCATTTTTATACAATGGAATATTATTCAGCTATAAAGAAAGACAGTTTTGGGGACTTTGTAGGCAAGTGGTCAAAACTGGAGTCCATACTCATAAGTGAAATAAATCAGCGGTACATGTGCAGGCAATGTATTGTATCGCTGGTGTAAGAACCCGAGGGTGGGAATATAAACTAAGAGACATGAAGGAAATCTGTCCAAAAACAAAGAACAGATGGGACGAGGGAAAGGAGAAAAGAAAGAGACAAAAATGTATGTATGTATATATGAATATACATATATGCAGGAGGGCTAACATGGTTCTACTATTGTATTATATCACTTAATGCTAAGGAATAATTGATGACGGGTTATTTGATCAGTCTTGTATGTCTGTATGTATTATCCTGAACACACACTTTGAAGATATCAATATGCAAAGTAGCAACTATTGGTGGTTCGTTTTTTGTTTGTTTTTTGTTTTTTGTCTTTGGTTTTTTTTGTGTGTGTTTTTCTGTTGTTAAGAGTATTAATTGTCTGACCAATTTTGCATGTCTGTATCTGGGTTCATATATATACACTTTGAAGATATCAATGGATAAAGCAATAACCACTGTTGAGATCATGTCACCTTGTCTGTAGATCAGTTGTGATTGTAATATTTTTTATGCTAATTTGTGTCTGTTTGTTAATATGTTTATGTGCTTTTATTTTTTAAAAAATAATAAATAAATAAAGTATATGCAACAGATTGAATGGAGGGGAGAGAATATCAGATCTAGAAGATAGAATTGTAGCTAACGACCATGAAAAGAAAGATATCTTAAAAGTAGCAAGAGATCGTGAAAAGTAAACCCAACAGCTGCAAAGAAGAACATAAGATTGATTGGAGTCCATGAGAAAGCTGAACACAGTGCAAATGCCATTAAAAAAAACCTCTTCACAGAAATAATGGCAGAAAACTTCTCAAACATGGATAAAGAATTTGACATACAAATTAGCAAACATATAGAACCCCAAAGAGCCATAACCAAAAGAAATCTACACCAAGGCATATTATAATCAAGATTCCAGAAATTCAGCACAGAAGCAGAATATTTAAAACAGAGAAAAGAAACAAATCACCTATAAAGGGAATCCCATCAGAGTCACAGTAGACTTCCCTACACAAACCCTCAAATCAAAGAGAGCTTGCCCCCCAGCTGCTCTGCTGAGGGCCCTGCAGCTGCTGCACAGTGGGCCCTGCGGCTGCTCCGCTGTGGGCCCCGTGACTGCTCCACAGTGGGCCCCGTGGCTGGCCCGCAGTGGGCCCCGTGGCTGCTCCGCCGCGGGGCCCACAGTGCTCCGCAGTGGGCCCTGCGGCTGCTCCGCTGTGGGCCCCGCGGCTGCTCCACTGTGGGCCCCGCGGCTGCTCCACTGTGGGCCCCGCGGCTGCTCCGCAGTGAGCCCCGCGGCTGCTCCGCTGTGGGCCCCGCTCAGAGCACCTCATGGACTGGACCCGCCCCCACCCATAGCACGACGACAGGGTGGAGCCGGGCAGTCCATTGTGAGCATATGTGCTTTCCCACCTCCAACCACGGCAGTTTGTAGACACCCATGTATGTTATAGTATAGTCTGAGGCAGCTATATCTCTTCCCAAGGCGAGACTCCAAGGATATAGATAAACGCAGGAGTACAGTTATTATCACAGGGAAGATGACTGATTGAGTGGTAGGGTAACGGAGATGAGGGAGGAGAAAAATTGAATGATCAAATGGGCCATCATCTGTGTAACTGAGTAACAAAGGTGAAGGTAACATTAGGTAGGACAGCATCCAGAGCTAATTCCCTTCTATGTTCTCTATAATTCTGTATTTCCTCAATCGTTTTTGTATTAACAGAAGTGAAGATAACTTTATATTATACAGCATCCAGTGCAAATTCCTTACTATCTTCTCTATAATTTGGTATTTCCTTTAATGTTTTTGTGTTAACTAATGTGAAGATAACTATGTAATACAATATCCAGTGCTAATTTCCTGCTATATTCTGTATAACTTTGTATTCTCTGTATTGTTTATGGCTTTTCTGGTTCATATGTCTCCATGCTTTTGTCTTTAAAATAAAATTTTTTAAAAAAAGAGAGCTTGGAGTGAGGTATTTCAAGCCCTAAAAGAAAAAAACCTCCAACTTAGATTGACTGTATCCTGCAAAACTATCTTTCAAAACTGATGAAGAAATAAGATAATTCCATGACAAAGAACACCTGAGAAAATTCATAACCACCAAACCAGCTCTTCAGAATGTTCTGAAGAATATGTTAGAAAGAGAAAATAAAGACTACAATCGCAAGAACACCAATAGAAAGAAGCCACCAAGCAGGGCAAACAATTAAACAGAGGGGGAAAACAAGAAACCAGCAGTAAGAAAATAATGAGGAAGATATGCAAGCACATATCTGTTATGACCATCAATGTAAATGGTCTCAATTCACCAACCTAAAGAAACAGACTAACCAACTGGATCAAGAAGCAAGATCCAACAATATGCTGCATTCAAGAAACATTTGACTCAAGAGAAAATCATAGACTAAAAGTTAAAGGATAGTAAACAATACTCCATGTGACAGGAACTCAGAAAAAAGCAAGAGTAGCTAATATTTATATCTGTCATAGTATCTTTTCCCATCCCATTTTCTCATTACTAATTTTGTACCCACTTTTCCTTGTTATCCCCTTCCTAATATATAACATATATTTACCATCTTGAGAATCCTTGGCCCTGCCCCTCCTATTTCCTCCTTCCCAATCCGTAGAGCAGAAGATTTAAAAAAAAAAAAAAAAACTTTTTTTCATTCTCTTCTTCCTTCTGGTATTACCGAGTCCCCAAACCCCTAGGTTTTATTTTGTTTGTTTGTTTGTTTTGTCTTTTTGAGACAGGACCTCACTTGCAGTTCAGGCTGGCCTTGAGCTCACTTTGTAGCCCAGGCTGGCCTTGAACTCACAACAATCCTCCTGTCTCAGCCTCCTGAGTTCTGGGATAACAGGTTTGTGTCACCATGCCCAGCTATAACCCCTAGGTTTTAGACAATGGATTCTATAAAATTACTGTTGAATGTTCTTTTATCACCATTAGAGGAAACAGGTATCACATTTAGTATTGTTTAGTATCACATTTAGTGCATATTAACTGTAGGTTAATATTTGGGTTGTTATGATGCTTACACAATAATCATGGATTTCTTCCCTAAGCAAAATGGAGACACAAAGCTGGGTCTTATGGTATGTTATTTCTCAGTTAGCCTTAATAGATACCACTGTAATGTATTAGCCTATTACCATGGTAGCTGATTTGATTGCGTAGGAATTATCCTCAATGGATAATTTTGTGCTGGTGAGTCTGTCTGCCCAATCCATCATCATACCAGGGAGATAGATAGCAAGAATTCCTAACTCAAGAATTCAAACTGGAGCACACTCTGCAAGAATGCGTGCAACCTGCTGGAAAGAAGTCCTGGGTCCTGAGTCCGAGTTAGCTTCAGTATTGCAGTGGAAGGATAAGAGGAGTTACTGAGTGAGCACTTGGACTCTCTGGCAAAGAAGCTACTTGGGAATCTTACTCTGGAAAGAATGGAAATCACTAAGAAATCAAATACTAACAAATGCTGGCAAGGCTGTGGTGAAAAAGGAGCCCTGTCTCATTGTTAGTAGGAATGTAAACTAGTAAAACCATTATGAAAATTTCTCAGAGAACTGAAATGAGATATTCCATGACACAGTGATCTCCCTGCTAGGTATCTTTCCCAAAGAGTTTAAGACATCATGCTGCAGTGATACATGCATACCGTGTAGCAGGTGTAGCACTCACTCACGCACATAATCCCAGCATTGGACCATGAACCACTCACAAACTCTAGATTAAACCACCTCCAAAGAGCCGCCCTATGACTGCATGAGGCTTTGGGGAGACATCCAGACACAAACTATAACACATATGCAGATGAATAAATGTAGCTCACCACATTAATCAAAACAAGGACAAACAACCAGGGGGTCATCTCAGTAGATGCAGAAAAAGATTTGACAAAATTCAGCATCCATTCATGATAGAATACCTCAAGAAAATAGGAATAGAGGTACAGGGTCTTTATCTTAATTTGGTAAATGCCATCTATGACAAACCAATGGCCAACATCACACTTAATGGTGAGATGCTGAAAGTTTTTCCTCTAAACTCAGGAGCAACACAAGGATGGCCACCATCACTTGTTCAGTGTAGTTCTCAAAATCCTAGCTAGAGCAATTACACAAGCAAGGTAAATAAAAAGGAGACGGATAGGGAAAGAAGAAGCTAAATTATTATTATTAGCTGATAATATGATCCTCTACACGGAATACCCTAAAAGTTCCATCAAAAGACTCCTAGAATTATAACAAAATCCAGTAGTGTACCAGGACATAAAAATCAACGCTCAAACATCAATAGCATTTCTGTACACCAATAACAAATTCACTGAGAGGGAAATTAGAGAAACAGTATCTTTCACAACAGCATCAAGAAAAATGAAATACTTAGAAATTAGTTTAATCAAGGAAATGAAAGACTTCTGCAATGAAAATTATAGTACTCTGAAAAAGAAGATCAAAGAAGATATCAGAAAATAGAAAGGTATCCCTTGCTCCTGAGAGGCAGAGCCAATATAGTTAAAATGGCCATACCTCCAAAACTGTTATAGAGATTTAATCCAATCGCAATCAAAATTTCTTACAAAACTGGAGAAGGCAATCCTAAAATTCATATGGAACCAGAAGAAGCCTAGAATAGCAAAAGCAATTCTGGGCAATAAGAGCAGGGCAGGGAGCATCACAATCTCCAATTTGAAACTATATTACAAAGCTATCATTATAAAAACAACAAGAACAGACTTGACCAAAAAAAAACCTGTGTATCAGTGAAACAGGTGAAAAGATGATAAAGAAACAACTCCAGGCACATTCAGGTATGTGATCTTTAACAAATCCCTTCACTGGAGGAAAGACTGCCTCTTTAACAAACGATGCTGGAAAAAATGACTTTCCACCATGCCAAAGCTTGAATTTAGACCCACATCTCTTACCATAGACTAAACTAAAGTCAACATGGATCAAAGATCACAACAATAGAAAAGAAGTACTTAATCTGCTAGAAGACAAAATAGGTAAAACTCTCAAAGATATAGGTGTATGCAAAGACTTTCTGAATAAAACCCAGATGCATAAGAAATAATACCAGGGCTGGGGATGTAGCTCAGCAGAGTAAGTGCTTGCCTGGCAAGCCTAAGGTCATGAGTTCGATTCCTGGTACAAAAAAAAAGGACAATTGCATAAGAAATAATACCAAGAATCAACAAATGGAATAACATCAAATTAAAAAGTTTTTGCAAAGCAAAGGAAACCACCAAAAAGTGAAGTTACAACTTATACAGTGGGGAAGAATAGTGCCAGCTACTCTTCACACAAAAGACAAGCATCTAGAATATATAAAGAACTAAAAAAGTTAGAACCCCCAAATTTAAGGAATAAAAAAATGGACATCTGAAATAAATAGACACTTCTCAGATAAGGAAATACAATTGACTAATGGATACATGAAAACATGTTCAACATCCCGGTCATTTGAGAAATGCAAATTAAAACCACATTAACATTCCATCTCCATGGATCTGGTGGGGTAGGACTATAATCCCAGCACTCAAGAGGCTGAGGCATAAGAATTGCTGTGAGTTCCAGGACAGGCTGGGACAGTCAGTTTAAGGCCATCCTGAACTACACAGTGAGACCTTGTCTCAAAAAAAAAAAAAAATTCCATATCACCACAGAAAGAATGGCTACCATCGTGAAGTCAATCAATAGCCATTCTGGCAAGGCTGTGGGGATAAAGGAACACTTCTTCATTGTTGGTGGGATTGTAAACTAATACAACCACTATAGGAATCAATATGGAGGTTTCTCAAAAACTAATAATAGAAATTCCATTTGACTCAGCTATTCCTGTTTTAGATATCTTCCCCAAAAGTTATTTAAAAAATCATACCATAGTGATGTATGTACAGTGATGTACATATAGTCCCCAACTTATGAACGAATTTCATTCTGGAAGAATGCTCATAAGTCAGATTCAGTTGTAAATCTAACAAAGTGAGCCTTACACACTTTGGACACAAATATATAATGTATAGCATAAAAAAATCAAAGACACACACAAAAACACTGTGAGTCCCTGGCTGTACTGTATCCCTGTACCCCATCACACTGTACAGTGAATGCACAGCAGCATAACTGTGATAACATCTGCCAGACCTGCAAGCTGCTTCTACAATGTGTTCACATCTACAAATTCTTGTGGTGCAAGGACTGTTCATAGCTGTACAAGTTCACAACTCTAATGTTCATTAAGTCAGGACTTACTGTATACCCATGTTTATAACAGCACAATCCATAATAGCTAAATTTTGGAAACAGCCTATGTCTCCATCAACAGATGAATGGGTTAAGAAAAGGTGATGTTTTTCACACAGTGGAGCATAACTTTGCTGTAAAGAAAGATGAAATTGAGATATTTGTAGAAAAATGGATGCAACTTGAGACCGTACTGTTAAGTGAAGTGTATCAGACACACGAGCTTGAACAACCCATGGCTTCCACTGTATGAACGTTAATAGGAAAAAAGACTGAGGAAAAAAAAGTTATTGTATTTTAAGTATGTTTCTCCTGTCAGTTTCCAATTCCACTCCAACACAGTATAAGAGATCACCTTGCTGGATTTCCATTTCTTTGGAGATGTTGAGTTCTTTATTGTTGCCATGAGCGTGGTCTAGTTTGGATTTTTTTCTTTTTTTTGGTACCAGAAATCAAACTCAGGACCTTGCACTTGCCAGGCAGGCACTTGTGCCACTGAGCTATATCCTTGGCCCTCTGTTTTGAATTTTTAAAAAATTCCCAGAATAGAAGAATTTATGAAGACAGTAGCACAGTGCTTACCTAGGTTTAGGAGGAAGGGATCAGGAGATGATAACTCATTGGTACAGTGTTTTATTTCAGAATAATAAAAATTATGTAAATTTGATCATGGTCATGATTGTACAACTTTCACAAGGTGCTGGAATTACGGGCTCAAGTCAGTTCTTGAAAATTCTTCAGCTGGGCATGGTGGTGCACCCCTGTTATCCAAACACTCGCAGAAGCAGGGGATCACAAATTCCAGCCCAACTTGGTCAACTGAATAACTTAAACGCACAGTGGCTCAACATTTGTGCAAAGGCCGAGGATGTAGCTCAGGGGAAAGACCTCTGAGTCTACCAGTATTGGAATAAGAAAAAGAAAAAAGAAAGACACGTAAACAATTGTGTCTATAAATACTGCTAGATGAGCTAATTGTCTTCTATCTATCAAGCTCTTTTTCCCATGTAAACATTATTAATGAAATAAAACACCACAATGATAGTATTTCTTCAAATGTCAAAGTCCCCCTTTTAAGCCCTGGCCTTCATAAACATACAGTATATGACTGTGCATCTTTGGGATAATCTTTCATACCTCTGTCCCCCACACGCTCCTTCACCCACTGGGCAGCTGCAGCAATGCTGTCTGTCTGCGTGACGTCCAGGATCACTGTCTCCAGCCGTGCTGACGTCTGCTTCCTCAGCTGCTCGGCCCCTTTTTCTGTCAGACATGCAGCCAGCACCCTCAAGCCTCTCATGTCCAGTTGTCTGGCCAGCAGGTTGCCGAAGCCCGAGTCACAGCCCGTGATGAAGACATACTTGTCCTGGAGGTGGCTCACCACCTGCCTCTCCCGGTACCAGCGCACGAGGTGGTACAAGCCCACGAGGGCTGCCAGGTAGAGCCACATGGGGAGGCTGCGTCCTTCTCCTTCAACAGAAACAGAACGGCTGTCATTTTATTCCTTCCTTCTTCTCAAGGGGACTCTGTGTCCACTGATACTTAGTCTGACTGTGAAGGAGCCACTGTTTAGAGGGGGGACCAGGGAGGTAATTAGACACACAGCACAGTGTGACCAGGGCCAGAACAGAAGCACAAATGCAGTCTAATGAGGCTGCTAAGGAGGATGAACTGTAGCCTGGCAAGGTTGGAAATGCCTCCTAGAAGCAGTGATTTGGGACGAGATGTGGTGGCACATGCCTGTAATCCCAGCACTAGGGAGGCTCAAGCAGGAGTATTGGCACGAGTTCAAGGCCAGCCTGTGCTACATAGTGAGACCCTGTCTCAAGAAAAAAAGAAAAGACGAAGAAGAAGAAAAAAAGAAGGAGGAGGAGGAGGAGAAGGAGAAGGAGAAGGAGAAGGAGAAGGAGAAGGAGAAGGGGACATTTCAGGCAGTAAAAATGACATAACTTTCTTAGATGCAGAAAACATAGCAGTCCCAGCACTTGGGAAGCTGAGTCAGGAGGACCGTCGTGAGTTCGAGACCAGCCTGGCTACAAGGTGAGCACAAAGCCAGCCTGAACTGCATAGTGAGACCCCGTCTCAAAAAAAAGACCAAAAAAATGAGATAGATGAAGGAAAATTAGAGAAATTGGCTCACACAGTTGTAGAGGCTGAGAAGTCCCACAACAGGTAGACTGCAAACTGGAGATCCTGCAATGCCAGCCGTGTGGTACAGTCCAGTTCCACAGGCAAATCAACGATGTGACTGTCAGTCTGAGAACAAAGGCCTGTGAACTTGGGTGGAGCCACAGGTGCAAGCCCTGGAATCCAAAGTTCCTGTTGTCCTGACGTCCACAGAGAGGAGAACATGCCAACTACAAATATGGAGAAATCACCTCACCTCTGCCCTTTGGGCTCCATCTGGTCCCCACTGATTGGATGGTGCCTCCCACACAAAGGGCGGTTCCTCCTCACTCAGTCCACCAACTCACACCAGTGTCCTCTGGAAGCACCTTCATCTCTTCTTTCAATATTCCTTCATCCATCAAATCGCTGCTAAAGTTAACCATCATACATATGTCATCGACTACTTGTAGAATAAATGCACGAATTAAAAAAGGACTGGAGAAACTATAACTATCCAGAACACATCACTCTTTTAGTTAAAAAATTTAGAACAGCAATCCAGGGCCTGGTGGGCACATGCCTGTAATCTCAACACCCAGAAGGCTGAGGCAAGAGGATCGCCACTAGTTCCAGGCCATCGTGGGCTACCACAGTGAGTTCAAGGCCAGCTTGAACTACATAGTGAGACCATGTCTCAAAAAGAAAAATCAGAATAGCAAGAGGAAAAGAACTGCAAGAACAATCCATTAAGTAGACGCTTACATCTGCAGGGAGCTTGGGGAGACAGATTGGGGCTGACAGGTACACCCAAAAGGCCGGATGTCACAGCTGGGTAGTGTAAAGCTTGAAGGAGACAAGGGCTTGGCCCCTTTGTAAACAAGATCACAACAGGAAACTAAAAGACTAACAATACTCTCGCAGAGGACCTTGGGAAAGCAGCTTCCAGGCCAGAGTGCTTGTAAGGAATAGCTTTCTCTTGTTGCATGGTGCTGGACTATGGACTGTGTGTGGCAAACCTCCCCCTTATCTCCCTTGATCTTTACACCAACCACTGCTAGATATACACCATTTGCTTTAGGGATTAAACCCTTTGACTACGGAGCCAGACTGTGCAATTCTCTGTTTACCTTGACTCCACTTTACTATCGTATCTGAGTGTCCTTGGGCAGATTGAGCTCGGCTATTTCCCCATCTGTAATACGGTGATAATATTAGTAGTAGTATCTACTACACAGAGGAATAGAGACTTCAGCTGAAACAGTATTCAACAGTGGGGCAAAGGTTCTATAAATGTTAACTTATTAGTCCCTGTTTCCTGGTAAGAGAACTCATGTACAATAAACCAATCAGCACCTCAGCCCATTAAGGCTGCTATAACAAAATAGCATGAACAAGGTGGGCTTTAAACTACAGAAATTTGTTTCCCACAGTTCTGGAATCAGGGAGCCTCAAAATCACGTTGCCAGCAGATTTAGTGCCTGGATGGTGCCTTTCAGCTGTCTTCTCTTACCCTGGAATGGAAAGACAGCTCTCCAGGGCTTTTCTCCCATCCATGAAGTTAGGGACTTTGCGAGCTAATCCCCTCCCAAGCACTCCCCCTCCTAATTCTGTCACAGTGGTGATTAGATCCCAACACAGGAATTGTGGAGAGACACAAGCACTCGGCATCAGACACTTAGTGGTAATGAAACTGAGGGGAGACCTGAATAAACACTCTCTTCACTGGCTTTTACTTGCTTGCTTTTATCACCAATTTAGAGATCACGTAGCTAAATAGTATGCTTTTTTTTTTGGTCTTTTTGAGAGAGGGTCTCGCTATGCAGTTCATGCTGGCCTTGAGCTCACTTTGTAGCCCACGCTGGTCTTGAACTCGCAACAATCCTCCTGCCTCAGCTTCCCAAGTGCTGGGATTATGGGCATGTGCCACCACATCTGGCCTAAACAATATGCTCTTATTAGCTTTGCTATAGGTAATGGAGTTTTACTTATAATTATTAAAATCAGCCAAAGCTGGATGTCTATTGTGTTTGTGTTGTTTTGTTTTATGACCTTGTATTTGTAAATTTGTTTTTGTTCTTTTCCCTTTAGAAGTAAAAGAAAGAAAAATAAATAAATAAAATCTGTAATGAACCTTTGGCTTTTTGTTTTGGTTTTTTTTTTTTTTGGTACCAGGAATCAAACTCAGGACCTTGCATTTGCCAGGCAGATACTTGTACCACTGAGCTATATCCCCGGCCCTGACCTTTGGGGTAATGTACTTCAGAGCACATATTTAGCCGGGTGTGGTGGCACACGTCTGTAATCCCAGCACTCGGGAGGCTGAGGCAGGAGGATCATTGTGAGTTCAAGACCAGCTTGGGCTACAAAGTGAACTCAAGGCCAGCCTGAACTGCATAGCAAGACCCTGTCTCAAAAAGACCAAAAAAAACACACATATTTAATTTCCAATTTAAATCTCTGTTTTCTTCAGTTTTCTTATTAGTACGTGTTTGCTTTATGCAATGACTGATTCCTTGAGAGAAACTGGTGCGTGAATATAGCACACCTTCGTTCTTTTTCTCACACACTTCCCTTCCCCCTCCCGCCCCTCTCCCATTCCCTGGTTCCCTTTACGGCTGCAGAAGGGATGTCTCTCTGTTTCCTATTATCTATCTTTTCTTTCGCTCTTTCTTTATGTTTTGGGTTTGTCACATAAGAAAAACCATGGAATATTTAAGCTTGTGTTTCTTCCTTTCTTTAGAAGGTCTCTAATGCATACAACTTGCACAAAATATTTGTTGACCAGGAGACACAGAGTGCGCACCCATACGTCCAGCTACTCTGGCGAGGAGGAGGGGAAAATCACCAGTTGGCTGAAGGTGCTTCTGTTCGGTTCAGATCCCAAACGGCCCAGAGCAGCTCCCTCTTTGTTAGTAGCCCGAGCTCTGAGTGCCCGCAGCACTCCGCTCTTAGCATCACAGCTCAGACATTTGAGGGCCAGTGCCTCTTAGCTGTGAGTGTCACAGCTCTTTTTTATTTTACAAATCTATAATTTTATTAAGACAAACAAGAGGCTGGGGATATAGCTCAGTGGAATAAGCGCCTGCCTAGCAAGCGCAGG
>PVLD010035050.1:0-12127 GCA_004027595.1 Dinomys branickii | reverse complement strand
GTTTTTCTGTTGTTGAGAGGATTAATGGTCTGACCAATTTTGCATGTCTGTATATGGGTTCATATATTTACACTTCGAAGATATCAATGGATAAAGCAATAACCACTGTTGAGACCATGTCACCTTGTCTATAGATGAGTTGTGATTGTACTATTTTTTATGCTAATTGGTGTCTGTTTGTTAATATGTTTTTGTACTTTTATTTTTAAAAAAAATTAAAAAAAACAAATGTACTGCCAACAACTGTCAAATACACTTCTGTAACTATATAATTAAAATGTCCAATGAATTTATAAAACTGGAAATTTGTCTGCCTTATATCTGGAGATGAAGAAAAATGACCTCGAATCTCCCCCAGATTACTAACTGTAGCTGATTTCTAATAAGACACTGAACTCACAATCAACAGTGAGGGAAAAACAGGTAGGATTCCAATTAATAAAATAATATTGTTAGTTTATCAAAGGGGTTCAGCCAGACACTTTCAAACGCAGCCAAGATGAAGTTTCCTATAAGTTAAAAAAATGATATCCGGAACTGGAATCTAATGGGTACTATATAATTCTAAGGACCTCTACCAGAATTGTTTTCTAGAGAAGTCATTCAATAGCTAGTCAATGAGATGAATTCATTATTCAACAATTTAAGTAAATTAAGACAAAGATGTCTGTGTGAGAGTGGAATTGAGACTGAAAACAGATCTTTAATGGGTGATCACAGGATTCAAGGACCACTCCTTCCACGTGCCCAGAAAAAAGGCATCCTCCCCCCAGATTCTCTCTTCCCCTATTCTGCTACAAACCACATACTTTTTTCACTCATTAAGCTTAAAGCTTATATCTAGGGTATAGTCCACTTGGCACCCTACAGGCTGTGAAATCATGAAATTTGAAAATAGAAAGAATCAGTTTGAATCAAACCAATCAAGACAATAAAGGTCATGATGCTAAATTCTAATGAGAACCCCATAAGAATTTCTGCTAAAATGTGAAAATAGAGTAGAAGATAGAGATCCCGTCCCTCCGCCTCCACTGGCCTGATGGGCAGAAGAGCAGACGCAGAGCATAGGGACTGGCATGAATCTACCCCTAGTGCTGGATATTAACAAAGAAATTTTGTTTATTTCCCAGAGATCTCACAAATGGGAGATCTGTCTCTCTCCAAAGCCGGATCAAAAGAACAAAACTGCTTTTTCTCTGAGAAATTCTGATTAGAAAGACAAACATCTATAAAACTGATCACTAGCTACCTTACAACCATAACAAAATTGTTTCATGAACTGCACTTTGAACAAATATCTTTAACTTACTAATGCAATAATTAAGATCAAATGTCCTACTATATAGCACAACAGTGTTTGAAACTGTACAAATTAAATTCACTTACACTGTTTATAACATGTGGATAATAATGGCATTTACTTCAGTGGGTTGGGATGGCATTTAATGAAATAATGCAGTTAGATATTTAGGACAATGCTTGCCCCACTATAAAGAAATAAATGTTAAATATTTTTTATGACTATACCTTTAGTAAAAGTAATAGAGAATCAAACCATGTCAGACCTCTGTACCTCTCCCACTGCAGAACTTCCTCCTCTTTCTTCTTTATTTCTTAAGTTTAGTGAAATATTGAACATGGATCTGTAAACAGGTTCACACCTATCCACTTGGGAACAGCTTTCTGGGGTCAAGAATCTTAGAGAGAAGTCCCAAGGGTAGATTCCTGTGACTTTGTTCAACCTAGTCATTTAAGACACATTTAGCACTGTGACCTAAGCCACAGAAACATCTCACTTTTCTCTGCTTGGGATCTCAAATAAATATGTTGACAGTGGAAGATTTTCATGCTCTTCTCATCAGCAACATGACAGTGCCAGTGGGAAAAAACTGAAATGAGATGAGTGATATCTGTGAAATCATCATTGTACAGACCAGCATTTCTGAACTTTGTGATTAGGTTCAGTTATGTTGATTGAGGAGTTAAAACATTTAGAACTGATACATGGCAATCCACTATGTGATATTTCAACATTTTGTATAAGAGTCAAATTAAATTCTATCAGTAAATTATCCATTAAGTATCTGAAAAGAAAGACAAATTCCTCTTCCACTATGCTAAACACATAGAAGTTGCATAAACTTTAAAAAATACATTCCTGAAATCAAACATATGTTCACAGATATCTGCAGGCCAGAAAATACAAAGCACCACCATTGAACCAGTATTGGGTATTTGATAGCAGCAACCCTGGGAAATGAGAATAAACATGTGCAGTGAGTGTCAGAGATAGCTTTCCCATGACTAGAGGCTAAATTAAATCCTGAATCCCCATTTGGTTTGTGTTCATAACCAGTCCTCATGTCTGTGGTAACGTGGAGAAATTCATTCACTTGACAAAATCAGGACCAAATACCTCTGCCAAAACTCAAGCTCAGTAATGTTAAGCTTTGGGACTATCAGGAATTCAAATTGCATTAAACTGCAAAACCAATTGACAAAGAGAGCTTATTTAATAAAGATGAAATAAAATACACCAACATGTGATGGTCTCTCAAACAGGAGTATGTTAAATATAAGAATCTTACCCATGAAATACAGCCAAGCAAAGCAATAAATAGAATAAATCAGACCCAAGAGAACATAAATATTGTCTATAAAGGGAAAATAAATCATAGTACAATACATAAACTTTAAAATAAATATGATTTAAAATAGTTGTAATTATGGAGGAAATGCATCCACAAAGCCAGAGGAAGAAAACATGAAAGAAAAATAAGTAGTTATAAATCAACATAGGAAATATAAAAAAGGAAACTAAAGAGAAACAACCCTGGAAATGAAGTATACATTATCAAATGAACTTAATTGTTCAATGCATAAAATAAATATTATTACAAACAAGACTGAATGCAGAACTAATGGAGATGTTAGAACTTTAAAACTTTAAATATTGCTTAATATGAAAAGAGACAGAAATCATCAAAGGCAATTTAAGAGACAGGCAAAATAGACTGAAAGACTTACCATGAATTTCACAAAAAAAATCAGAGAACAGGAAAAAAATGTCAAATCTGAAACTAAGTTGGTAACTGAAGGAACACTCAAGGCCTCTGCTTGAAGGACCACATCAATTTCTCAGAAGGATACATATTTTAAATTAGCATATGTAGTGGATGGACAACTGGTGGTCAATTTATAAACGCCCAGCTGAACTGAGTAAGCGCGGTGCCAGGTGTGGGAGACCCACCTGGGGATTGTTGTCAGTAGAATAAGAGGCAGAACTGGAGAAGAAGAAGAGATGTTGTCGGGAGCAAAGAAAGGCTGTTGGGAGCTGGCGGAAGCTGTAAGGAGCTGTGGTTCTGTTGGAGGAGCTCGTCATGCCAGCTTTCATGATGAACTTAGCTGTTTTCATCCTCCAAGGAGTTCAGGATCTTGTTGGCACTGAGAATAGCTTTGGGGAGCTCTGGTTCTCACCTTGAGCACCACTTCCTGGTTCAAGAGGGAAAGATGGTGCACTGCTGGTCTCCTGGAGAAGCTTGTTCCATTGGCTTTCCCGATGGGAACTCAGCTGTCTTCAGCACTGGAGGAGCTTAGCATTTCCATGTTGCTGAGGATAGCTGTGGTACTTTTCAGGGGAGCTCTGGTTCTTACTTTGTGAATCACTTCCTGGCTCCAGTGCAGATCCCTCAGCCTGCTAGCACGGATCCTTCATCCTGCTGGCATAGACTTCCTAGGTTCCACTACTGACCTTTGGGCCTTCCCAGTGCAGATCCATGAAACTGACCTGCATGAGATGTTGTTATGAACTCTGGGCCTTCAGTTGGGCTCGCGGGAGGCATTGTTAAGGGCTCTAGGTCTTCAGCTGGACTCATGCAAGACATTATTACAGGATTCAGGCCCTCAGCTGGATTCCTGGTCTATAGTGTGTGGACAGATTTCCTGCACTCTTGTGTATATCATTCTTTGGGTGACTACTATAAATAATCTTATAAAATATATGTCTTATATCATATTGTTTCACCTTGCAAAATAAACCCCAAACCATAACAGTATATATTGTTTAGAACCTGGAAAAATCAAAGAAAAGGAAAAAGCCTTAGATGGGTGGGACAGAAACAAAAGTCATAATAATCAGAATCTCAGCAAAATTCTCATCAAAAACCCTAAAGGTCAGCAGAGAATGGATCAATATCCCTCAAACAGCAGAGAGAATGATATACTAAGCCTGGCTTCTATACCCAAATAAACAATCATTCCAGGGTGATGGCAAAATGAGGACATCTTCACACTGAAGAGACTGAAAGGTAATTTATTACTATTTACGGGTGAAGAACATCAGATAATGCATTTCTATGGCAAAAGTGAAGGGAGACAATCAGTGAGTTAGAAAGAGGACAGTGGTCTTGGTTCACAAGATTCTATTTCTTTTGCTCTCTTCATTTGCAGCCAGGACCATTTTTGCCATGATGTTTTCATTTAGTAGAGATGGAGGGGATTTACTTTGCAAAGGACAGAACTTTACTCCAGGAATGTGTATTGAATGGGGTTCCCTCAAAGAGAAATCCAGAATTAAGGATTTGAGCTTCAAGTGCTTTATCTTAGAAGTAATGACAGAATTAAATGGTATGGAGTGGGACAGCAAGCCAGGGAAAAGAAAGGAACTCACAGTGTTGCAGTCTTTAATAGGTAATACCTGCAGGGGATATGATCGCAACCATGTCAAGGTCTATGGAAGTCTGAAACAAGCGTCAGAGTAATACCACTTGTGGGGCGAGGAACCTGCTGTTTATGTCTGAAATTTCCCTTGTCCTCTACTGATGGAGGCACTAGGGCAACTGCTGCCCCTGCACTTCTGGTCTGGTCCCTCCATGTGTGGGGCAGACTTCTACAGATGAAATAAGCCCTCAGGCTATATGTGTGGATACTTGAATCAGTAAGGACTGGCATGCACAGGGGCGATGAATGCTGAGACTCCAAACCAATGGGGAGCACGGACTGCCTGGCAGAGAATTCAGGTTAATCATCTGAAAGTAGCTCGATGAGATGCAAGAAAATACAGATTGTGCTGAGGGGATGGGAAGGGCATGGCTGCTCATGGTTATGGAATTTCTTTTCTATACGAGGACAATGTTCTAAAATTGATTGTGGTGATGGGTACACAACTTCCTGGCCACTAAGAAACAATGGATTGTACACTTTAAGTGGGTAACTTGTTTGATACATAAATTACAACTCAATAAATCACATTACATGAATAATTAAAAAATGAACATATAAAACAATATTGCTTAAAGAGCCAAATGCAGGAGTGATACATAAAACAGCCTCAGGTTAAGGTGCTTGAAGAAATAAAAAGACAGGAAGAATGAAAAAAGAAATTGTTTATTAAAGGGAAACAAGTGATAAAGTTCTAAGAAAAAAACAGTGTAGTCAAGATTTTTTAAAACTAGCAGAAATATAAGGAAAAATAATTTCTCAATAATCAATTTAATTCACTTTTTTCAGAATGTGGAGTGTGAAATGGAAAATAATTAATAAGGATATACAAGATGTAACTAACACTAAAAAAAGCTGCTTTCAGATATATGTAGAATCTTGAGTGCATCAAACAGAAATTCTATCTCCTTTCAGCAGTATGTGGAGCATTCACAAAAATAAAATTCATCCTAGACCACAAATGAAGAGGCAAAATATTTTAAACAATTATATATCCTAGGGGCTGGGGATATAGCTCAGTGGAATAAGCACTTGCCTAGTAAGCGCAGGGTCCTGAGTTCGATCCCCAGTACCACACAAAAAAAAAAATTATATATCCTAGACCTGATTCTCTGAACATAATACAACAAACTTATAATTCAACCATGAAAATATAATCTAACCCACTGCTAAATGTTTGGAAAATTGGTTCAATATGTTAGACTAGGTGGAATCTTTATTTCCAATTTCCCTGGAAATGTTACTGTAAGACAATAAAGGAGAAAAAATTGACCTAACCCCACAGGGATAAACAGAACAGGTACGAAGAGCAGATAAGTGATACCAACCAATTTTGAAAAGTGGTACAAAAATATGATTTGTAACTAGCTCGCTACAAGAAAAGCCATTTCCATCAGCCTACAGGAAAAGACTGCAAGTTTTTGCATAATTCTGGATGAGCACAGTAATGGGAGAGGTCAAGTATTTGGAGTGGGAAAAGAGTCAGATTTATTGAAAATCTACATTGGTATTTTCAGGTTAGTGTATTTATTCAGGAGTAAGGCAAATAACTACTGCACTGGTGTCATTAGAATTATAATGGAAATACAGACATCAGATTTATAATCTGGCCATGACAGGAACTGAAAGTTCTCTGACAGTTTATTTGGGGCATACCCAGAAATAAAGTGCCTTCTCACAGCAAAGACAGCAAGAAAGTGTACTCAAATAATCAATAATTGCCTGTGGCCTGAAAGTACAAATATAAATATCAGCATAATATTCAATATAAATAAGGTCCATTAAAATATGGATTCCTAATATAAGACCTTCTTAGAATTGGGAAACCACAAAACTACATAACAGAAAGAGAATATACTAGTGGAAGGAACAAACCCTACTACATAAATCAAGCAAACAAAAGCTATAAAAAAATACGAGGAGCCATAATATAAAGAAAATTAACCAAAAGCTATCTGGGGGGGGATGTGCACAGCCTACCATGCACACTGCCTACCAACCATGTGCACGCCCTACCAACCATGCACACGGCCTTGGAGTCAGTCCCCAGTACTACAAGATAAGTCATTACATAAGGAATAGAATCCATGTGTATGAAAATATCACCATATGGAAATAAAAAGAACCTCAGAGTTAGTATAACCTGAAACCTCAACAGAGCAAAGAAGGGAATAATATCTGTAAAAGCTGTAAAGAGCATCTACACCTGTGCTGCCCTATACCTTTGATAACATACTGGAGAGATGATGGCAAGGAGCTTTAGACTAAACCCTAGAAAACACTGCGGCTTCTGACTTTATCATTTGCTTTGGAAAAACCAGATTCCATGTTATGAGGGCACTTAAGCAAGACTCCAAAAATCCCCTTTCCACATATATAAAGGTATATCTAGATGCGTTAATAGGTTCTCGAGAGAGAGACAGACAGACAGACAGAAAGACATAAGCTTGTCCCGTAAAGTACTTAATGTATTACCTGCCCTCGGAAGTGAATTCTTAGAACAGGGTCAGGCATTTAGGATAGGGGAAAACTTTAATAAAGTGACTAATAGCAGACAGAAAGATAAACAGACACAAGTTTCCGTGCAAACCTTTGTTCCTTATAAAACAGTCCATCCCTGGGAAGGCCATTGGCTGCCTTCCTGCTTGGGAATCCCTGGCAGTGTTTGGGGAAACTGCTGCCCGCAAAGTCCTGCACTCAACACTACCCAATCAGGACCTCTCCAGAGAGGTCAGAAACATCCATTTGAAAGAAGCATCCAGTGACTCTATGCAAATCAAAGTTTACATAGCAAACATTTGTAAGTCCGATTTCCTTTCTACTTTGGCCTACATTAAGGCATAGAAGTTTATTTATCCTCAATTTTACTGATCTTCCTAGAAAGTTGCTGATAACCCTTAAGTTTCAGCTCCTTAGGTCTCACCCCTGGTGACCCACTGTAAAGCCCTCTGTGAAATCCTTGTTTTTGTTTTGTGCTTGTCTAAAGCAGGACATGGTAATTCTTAAGATGGTGACATTTATAGGAATTCATCAGGGATGTTATCCGCATTCATAATTGTTAACGCCACTCACATTTCTTGGTTTATCCAATTTTTAAGTTGCATTTTAAAAAACTTTTGGCTTTCTCAAAGCAAAGTATGCCAGTAAGCTTAACTTTTTTCACTGAAATTCCCTGTGGGATTAATTAAATCCAGTCCCTGAAAATCATAGCCCAAAAAAGGCAGAATTCCTCCAAAAAACTGCTCATTCCATGAAGCATTAGGTCTTCCACTATGGTATTTCTGAAGAGTTGCTTTACAGAATGTGGGACACAAGTAAGATGTTCATGGACAGTTGGAATATCTTCCCTTCCTCTGCTTTCCCAAATGTTTTTCATCTAAGAGAGGGTGAGTGGTGATGTGTGTGTTAATGTCTCCCATAACACGTCCATATACTTAGAGATGGCTGTACTCTGACCAGGATGCAAAGCCAAGTCAAGGCCATCCCAAAGCCCCACTGGTTTATGTTGCTGCAGTGTGGGATGCTGCATGAACATGCATGTGAGTGGTTATGGTGCACTAGTTTCCTTGTCCCTGAGATGCAATGCCCAGCACTCACAACTTGAAGAGAGATTTATACAGCTCTTCAGTTCAGTCTGATTGACTGCTCCATGGCAGAATAATCATGGTAGAAAGGAGCGGTGGAGCAAAGCTTAGTTCACGAGAGTGAGAAAGCAGGGTAGGGGAGACTGCCAGAGCAGAAGGGAGAGGAAACAGACACAGACCCTCAGCCTCCAAGTGTGTTCTACCACTCTTGTAGGTAGTTCCCAAAGCCAGTCAAGGTAAAATTCCACCCCACTGCCATATCACACCTGCTTTCAACTTGCCACCTAAATAAACACAGTAGAAAATTAATAATTTGAACTACTGTAATACAGTTATTCCACATATAACTGGAAATGCAGTAATCCTTCCACAGCTCCAGCATTTTCCAAAAGTCAAAGTCAAAGTCTCTTCTCAGACTCAAGACAAATTCTTTAACTGTGAACCTTTGTAAATATCAAAAGCAAGTTACATAAACTCAAAGTACAATAGCACAGGTATATACTTTCATGCCAAAGTGGAGGAATAGGGGACTAGAAAATAATCAGACCAAAGCAAGATCGAAACACAGCAGGGCAGACATGAAGTCCTGTAGCTCCATGTCTGACATCAATGACATACCCTGGTAAAATGTAAATTTAAAAGGACTTGTGTGTCCCACATCTATGACCTTATGTGTTGCAGCCCACATGGCCTCTCTCTTGGGCTGGCTCCATTCAAAACCCGCAGCTTTCCAATGTAGCAGATATTCTACATTGCTGACATCTCCAACTTCCTTTGGTCACCACTACAGCCTTCATTTCATTCCCACAGCTTCATGCACTGCCCTCTCAAGGGCTCCTTGCCTGGCCTCCCAGGCTTTCCTTTGAAATCTGGATGGATACATCTCTGCCCCAACAGCTCTTGTGTTCTGACTGATGAGAAAATCAGCATAGCATGGACAATGCCAAGATCTGTTACCAGTATAGACATTAGTTAGACCCCGTCAGACCATGGCTGCAGCAGCTTTCTGTACACACAGATATCTGAACACAGTGAAATAAATCCTGGGAAACCAGATCCCTATGTGGCCCTTCTCAGGCAAGGGACCAAGGAATTCTCTCAAATGAAAGGTTAACACTTTTCACCTTTGATCCTGTGATGAATGCTCTTAATTCCTAAGATGTCTTCAAGATAACTTTTCTTTAAAGACAAAAGAACAAAAAAATTAACAAACAAAAACATAAGTAAAACAACATATAAACAAAAATAATACAGAATTTTAAACAAGGTGACAGGAAATTAACAATGGCTGTTGAATTACATATTGTTATCTTCAGATTGGTTACTCAGATATACAAATATAGGCCTGTAAGATTGATCAAACAATTAAACATTAGCATTCCTTTCAATAAAGCAGTAGAAATTAGTAGTACAATTATCTTAGCTGTCTTGTGTGTCTTCCTTCTCCCTTTCCTTTCTCTTTTCCCTCATCCCACTTGTTCTTTCCTTTTGAGTAGTTTCTTTCCCTTTCACACTATCTATAGTATCTCTTTCAGTTATTATTTGCTTTCAGGTTCTTATACTAGGGAGACAATATGGTGTTTACACAAGTGAGTCTGACTCATTTAGTTTATGAATATAGTCTCTAGTTGCATCCATTTACCTATGAAAACCTTGAGTTTATCTTTCTTTATAGCTAAGTAATATTCCATAATATAGAAATACCACAACTTTTTTATCCATTCCTTATTTGGTGAGCATTTGAATTGTTTCCACGATTTAGCTATTACAAATTGTGCTGCTATAAACATGAGTGCACATATATCACTGTGGTATGATGTTTTCAGTTTTTCTAGAAAAATATCCAAAAGGGAAAAAGCTGGGTTGAATGGGACCTCTAATTCTAGTTTACTGAGGAATCTCCAGACTGATTTCCACAGTGGTTGCACCAGTCTACACTCCCACAAGCAGTGGAGAAGGGTTCCTTTTTCCCACACAGCCTCTCCAGCATTTGTTATTGTTTGATTTCTCAATGATCGCCATTCTTTCTGGGGTGAGATGGAATCTCAGTGTTGTTTTAATTTGCATTTCTCAAGTGATTAGCAATGTTGAACATTCTTCTTGTCATTATACAAAGTACTTTATTCTTTTTCAGCGGTGCTGATCTCTTCCACAGCTACATCTCCTTTGGCTCCAATTTTACATGTGGTTCTTTCCAGGTCGAACTTTAAATATTTCTCCTCTTTTTGCCCCTGATTCTCTCTATAAGTCAAAGACAGCAGCCAGTAGTACCCATGCCATAGCCTAAATGTTAGGCTGGCTTGAAGTTTCCTCTGCCAGATTAATTAGCCCATCAATCTTCAATACCAATCTCCTGCAAGTCTCGACATAAGCAAAACATAGAAAAAATTTCTTTGGGAATATAACACTGCCAGTAGTGTACCTGTTCACAACTGAAACATACTGAGCCTGGCCTTTGGTGTCCACATTCCTATCAGCCTATGTTCTTTTGTACTCTAACTAGAATCACTCATCAAGCTCTGATCATAGCAGTCTAAGGAATCCCTAGCCCACATCCCCAAACCTTTCCCAATTCCTGCAAACCAGTTCTAAAGGTTTTTAAACCACAGGTTCAGATATAGTCATGGCAAAGACTCCATGTCCCCAGTACCAATTTTCTGTCTTCAGCTTTCTTGTGGCTAAGACAGAATCCCCAACACTCATGATGTAAAGGAGAGTTTGCTCATGCTTTCAATCTATGAACAGCTGGCTCCAAGCCAGAGACGTCATGGCAGAAGGCAGGACATCATGGTCTCCAGGAAATAGAGCCAGGGAACAGCGCCAGAGAGGAACAAGTGAGGGGCCACACGTCAACACCCCAAGGCCACAGCACTATCGCCCACCCAGATACACCTGGAAGTATGATCCCCTAATCACCGGACAGATCCCAAAGTCAGGCATAGGGAGACTCCACCCTAAGGGTTTCATTCCTCTCGCCTAGAATGCACTTATCCAATTATCCACACTTATCCACCCACCCTCCTGCTGCTTGGAGGCAGAGTTTTTAGAGAGGTATTAAAATTCAAGTAAGACCAATAGGGTAGACTACAATCTAGTATGATGATAGCCTTCTAAAAAGAGAAAAAAGGGACATAGACATATACATAATAAAGATGTATCAAGTGCAAACTTTGGGCAATACATGGGATAATTCTATTCGCCCCTTGATGATTAGCCTAACAAAACCTTCCGCTGGCCTCAGGGGGCCGCTTTACTGATGATGGCCCCTCGCAGGGCACCTTTGACATCCTTGTTCCGCAGCGTGTAAATCAAGGGGTTGAGTAAGGGGGTGAGGAAGGTGTAGACCAGGGCCAGGTGGCGGTCTTCGTCCTCTGAGGTGCTGGAGCGCGGCCGCAGGTAGACCAGGCTGCAGCAGCCATACTGCAGCAGGACCACGGTGAGGTGCGAGGAACAGGTGGAGAAGGCGCGCTGGCGGCCCTCGGAGGATCGGATGCGCAGGACGGCGACTGTGATGAACCCATAGGAGACACAGATGAGCAGGAAGGGCACCGTCAGCACTAGGATGCCCACGACGTAGAGCACAGCCTGGTGCACGCGGAAGTCTGCACAAGCCAGCCTGAGGACAGCGGGCACATCGCAGAGGAAGTGGTTGATTTCCCTGCGGCTTCCACAGAAGGGCAGCGTGAAGATGAGGGCAGTGAGCGGCAGGCAGAGGGAGATCGCTAGGCCCAGGGAGCCCACCACCATCTGCGCGCACAGCTTCTGGGTCATGATCAGGGCATAGTGCAGCGGGTGGCAGATGGCCACGTAGCGGTCATAGGCCA
>PVLD010035049.1:0-12128 GCA_004027595.1 Dinomys branickii | reverse complement strand
TTGAAACTTTGAGACAGGGTCTTGTAAAATCACTAAGTTGTCCAGGCTGGGCTTGAACTTCTGATTTTCCTCTCATTCTCCCATAGTGAGAATGTTTCTAATCATCTCCTCTGCCTATGTTGCATCAGGAACTTATTTACAACTGGACTGTTCGTGTATGTGTATTTATATACTCTATTCCCTCCAAGATAACAACCAAATAAGTAAATCTCTTTTGTTTTTACTTCTTTCAACTACTGTTCTACTTCTCTATTCTCTTTCATGGTAAAATGGCATGTTGCTGTCCACTCTTCAGGGTCAGTTTGCTTCATTTTGAAGTATGAATTATGTTAAGCACACAAACATGGTAAATTATATAGTATATACAGCTATGCATCTACCACATAGCTTGTGAAAGATTAATACTGTAACATATTTGTGGCAGATCAAAATTTGTACTGTTTTTAGGAACCTAAGTCTAAGAGATGTATTTGAAGTCTGTGTGTCACAAATTCTCCTATCACTTTCATTTAAAAATAAACTGCCAAAAATCAACCACCATTGCAGTTTTGTATTTGTATGCTTTCTTCAGTTTTTTTTTCATTATTACCCATAAGTTTATCCATTATGGAGAGAGATGGCGTGGTGGTGGTGGAGTTGACTCGTTGGGTAGTGTATGGTTTGAGTGCTTGCCTACTATGCATGAGGCCCTGGGTTCAATCACTAGCGGTGCAAAAAGTTGTGGGATGTGTATATATATATATATATATATATATATATATAATGTTGTTTTTATAAGTATATATATATTATATATCTTTATGTGTGTTTACCATGTATTATATTTCAGATTCTGCAGTTTTCTATGTTTCTTCAAACTTATATTGTCTCCATTGGTAAATATAGCTGTGATTGATTTTTGAATGTTACATAAGTCTATTGAGTATTACACCTTCATTTATTGTACTATTTATTTATTGCCGGTAGGAGCAATGCTACATGATCTTTCTTGCATTTATTGATCACTTTGCTTTCATAAAAAAACATATAGTAGACATAGTAAAGAGTAGAACTGGTTAGTCACATTGCTGGAGTCACATTGTTATCTTCAAAGAGTTTATGAGTACTACAGCTTTTTCACACTTTTGCTTCTGTAGCAAGGAGGAGGACATAGAGGAGAAGAAGGAAAGGCAGAATGAGGAGGAAGAGGAGCCCAGGATCAGAAAAAGTAGAGATACTCTCCCACTGCAATGCCCATTTCTATTGGTCTGAATTCTGAGAAACAAAAAATCCAGACACAGTCTCTACTCAAATGCAACATGGGCCACTGTTTTGCTATACATAGCCATTAGTTAGCAGAAGTTTTCTAAATAAATGATGCTAGAAAAACTATTAAAACTCAAATTGTGTGTAAGTAGAAGTTGTGGTACAAAGTATCATGGCACTATAATTAAGACAAGCAAGTATCTGCACAACAAAGTCTCTGGTTTATAAGGAGTGGCGCCCACACTGTTGCGAACTGAATGATGTCTCTCCTCTGATTCATAAGCTGAAGCTCTGATCCCAGTGGGAAGGTATTAAGATGTGACACCTTGGAAAGACACTTTAGGTGATGTCAGTTAGGTGCCACTATGATGGTAAGGGTCTGTATAAGAGAAAGAAGAGAAACCAACATCCAGTTCTCTGCTTCTCTCTCTTCCTCTTTCCCTCTCTCCCTCTGATAAAGAAAGCAAGAAATTAGCCACCTACAATCTGGGAAGGTAGTCCTCACCACACACAGAATCAGTCAGAACTTTGACTTTTAACTTCCAGCCTCCAGAACTTCAAAAGTAAATTTCTGCTGGCCTGGGCTCTTCATACCACTGCCCAGAGTGATGAGCACAAACAGGAACACCGAATATACTGAATACAGCTACCCTTTGTGACCTCACTCTTACAAAATGGCACCTCACCTGAAAACCATAAAATCTGGTATCCCAGGGAACCAGATCATGTTCCAAGTTCCTGGAACGCACTATTAAGTCTCTTAAATGATCCACATACACATACAAGTGGCAAGATGTTGGTCTATTATCCGTTTCTGTCCAGGGTGAACAGGTCCCAAAAACAAGGTACCCGCGGATGAATAAAAAGTTAGAAGAAAAAGAAATACAGGAGAGATAATGTCCTGGGATCAGGGGGGTACAGTTCTCCAGACTGTTGCCCCGAATCACCTTTTCCATAACCTTTTATTGAGATAAAACAAAAGAGGCACCTGGCCCACCGGGTGGATAGTAACCGTCTTAGCAAGAACAATACAACTCAGTTACCATAGGCCTGAGACCTGACTAGATAGCCATCCTGTCACCATTCCTTTCTGCATATCACAGCGAAACATTTAGTGTCGGTGCCAGGGTTTACAAAGCTGTTTGTTAGACTTCCTCCAGAACACAACAACCTAGGTCCGGTTATACCTAAGGCAATACATTCAAAGATTGACTAAAGAATGCCCTTCTCCACAGCAAGAGATAGGGGAGTCATGTCTTCTGAGTTCCTAATTATTCAGAAAGAACACTGGAGTTTGGACTGATTAGATGGCCTAGTTAGCATCTCTGAACAAGTTTATGGTAGAGATCAAAATGGAGCCTGTGAGCCTGATTTCTAAGTAGTGTATTTTAAATTATGACATGACAGATTAGTGCTAACTTTTAATTCATTTTTCTAAGAGAGAACAGAGAAAAGGATTTGCCAGTTCCAATCACCCCATGCATAATCTTCTGTCCATATGAAAGTGTGTGCTTATGAACACACAGGTGTGCATAGGCCAGCATATCTTTCTGTACCTGTATATTTCAAAAGCACCAGTATGTCAGCCTGACAATAGATTTTGTCTGAACCTGAAAAATCTTTGTGGACTCTGTCTTAGAGTTCATATACTTTTTGTTGTCACTGCTTTCCTCATTCATTCAGGAACTATTTATTGGGCACCCCTCATGTGCCCTGCGTTATTGTAGGTTGTGGTGACTACTAGATACTCTTTCCATTGTGCAAATACCAGGGACCCCTGCAGGGAGTGCTCAGTCTCCTGCCTGGAGTTACAAGACATGGCAGAAAGAAAGAGCAAGAGACAAAATTGGGGAGCAGCCCAGATCCAGTACGACCAGTGGTTCATGGGGAACAAAAGGCCGTGAGACACCAAGAACCTTAATATTTATTCTCTGAGGAAAATGGTGAAAGGACTGTGGCTGGATGCACTGGACAAGTGGCGAGGCAGGCGAGGCTGGTAACAGAGGGGACAAAGCGTTCTTGCTGAAGGGACAGGAAAAGCCAGCTTTCAGCTCTGGCTAATGAGCAACCTGCTTTTTGGCAAATCGTAGGAAGGAATTTTCCTCCGGAGTCACGCAGGACTCAGCACACACATTATCACCTCTGAGCCCCGTGGTACCCCAGCTCATCTGTCTGAGGACAGCCATGGCCACTGATGACAAACAACGCTAGTGCTCCATCAGCCACCTGGTTTCATGCAGATACACGCACAGCCTCAGCCAGCCTCACTAATTAAACTGAAAGGCAATTTAGGGAAGTCACCTCTACACAGCCTGCACTACTCACAAGTAAGCACGAGTCACACTTGGGTCTGAGAGAGGGCAACATGGAAATTCCCCACAGTGACAGAGCAAGGAAAAAACAGACCAAGTCCTTTGCAACATGGTACTTAAAAAAAAAAACGTGGTGCTTAATTTCTAATGGGAAGGCATAGAGATAAAGGTTTCACTGATTAGAGGACTTTTGGACAAAGAGCCCAAGAAATGAGGAAGTTAGCCCTGTATTAGAAATGGCAAGCGCAGAGATTCATAGATGGGAGTAGCTTGGTGCATTTGCAAAACAGCAGCAGCTGAAGTCATTAGAGGAAATGGAAATGAGCTGAGTGAGCCTGAGATGAGCTCTGGGTGTTGTGCTGCGCATTTGCAATCCCAGCTAATCAGAAGGCTAAGGCAGGAGGATAGAAAATTCAAGGCCATCCTGAGTAATTTAGCAAGACTTTATCTCAAAATAAGCCATGAAAATGGCTGGGTGTGGAGGTAGGTGGTAGAGAATGCCTGGGTTCAATCCCCAAATGCCTGGGGTGGGCAGGATTTTACTTTATGATTATCTTTGCTCACACTGGTTTGTGAGGCCACCTTCACTGCAACTTTCTATATGCCTATGAAGCTAATTCCATACAAGCTCTGCTCTACCTGTTTATTATTATGTCCCTATGTACATGCCACAACATTACAGCTCTATAAACTTTAAAAAAATTTTAAAAATATTATTAGTGTATATTCATGATACATAATGATTACATTCATTGTGCTGAATTGGTCCATGTATATAACACATTTTAGCTGCTTTTTTAAATTCCCTTTGTAAAAAATCTTAATGATTGGTAAGAGAACTCTGCACTCTTCTTAAAAATAATTTATTATTCTTTATTCTTTTTAGTTTTTCAGAAAAACATGATGAGCTTGAATAGTTCCGTCAAAAACCTTTTGGGATTTCCTTGAAAATTCATGGTAATTATTAATGGATTTGGCAAGAATGTATTACCAGCAACTGGAAAGTTTCAAGTCATGATCATGGTAGATTTTTGTGATCATTAAGTTTGATCGTATCAATTCAGTTGCCTTGGGAGCTTCCCAGGGGATTAGTAAGCACACTGCAGTATATGCCTGCGTGATCATGGAGATGTGAACGTGGATATCGTATGTTGTCCCTGGCCACTTCCTCTCTGGCCCTGTTACCCTGCTCTGCTTCATAATGACCACGAGCTAGTCAGCTTTGTTCTTCCATGACCTTCTGCCAGGATGGCCCTACATATATTCAGGCAATCGTGAGCTGAATCCTCTGAAATGATGGGCCAAATAAAACTCTACTCCTTCAACTGTAGTTGGTGGGTATTGCATCACAAAGATAGTAAAGTGACTAATAGAGTTTCCATACACATGTAAGTATCATTTTATGTCCTTCAAAGAAGTTTTATAATTTATACCATAGATGACATTAATATTTTAAAGATATTTATTTGAAAACATGGTATAATGTTTACTGTTTTCATAATTTTTAAAAGCAATCTACCTTTTATAATCCTATCTCAGGGATCTTAGAATAAAATATCCTAAAGTGTGGCACCTTGCTGTGCTGAGTACTTTGAACCAAAAGAAATTGGAAGGGCATCAAATGCCAAGCTTCTCTCTGACTTTCTCCTGCCCTCCTCACTCTTGAGTTTCTTCCTCCAATACACAGAATCATAGAAGCCAGAATTCCTCATTTCCAAATTGAACACTAAGATTAGTTTTAGATATTATCTTCAACAAAGCAAGCTATACAGCCTAAAAATGTTTGCTATATCACTTTTCTCTTTAAGCCCCTCATTCCGGAGACATCTGGCCTCCTCTTCATTCCTTTTGTAAAATCACATTTCTACAGGGTTCTCTACTCTTCCACAAGCTTAAGCATAGTAATGAACTGTTTATATAAATCCTTAGGTCTTTATTTCAGAAGACTCACATATTACATAAGACCTTGTGAAGTACATTTGTTATCCTTTCCTACTAGTGATGTGTTTTTTGTTAAAGGATTATCAACTCTCACTGCTCTGATGGGTGATGGAAAAGGCATTACACTCTTCTCACCATACAATTTTTGAAATTGTTAAGAAATACACTTATTTTTTATTTTAAAACAAACTTTAAATTAGGAAAGTTTTAGTTTTACGGAAATATCATAAAATTTTATGGAGTTCCCATGTGCCTCACACACTTTTTCATAATTATCGATGTCTTACATTAGGATGGCATATTTGATACAACTAGTAAATTCATATTGATATATTATTATTCAGTAGAGTTCAGACTTCATTCCGTATTTTAATTTGTTGTCTAATGTCCATTTTTTTCTATTGGAAGATCCAGTTCACAATAACACTTAGTTGTCATGTCTCCTTGGGCTCTTCTTTGCTGTGAAAATTTATCGGACTTTTTTTAATGATCTTGACAGCGTTTGACTAGTGTTGATCAGGTATTTTGTAAAATGCCTCTCAACTGGGACATATCGGACGTTTTTCTCATGATTAAGGTGACATTATGGGTTCTTTAGAGAAAAACAAAACCTTTGAAATGAAGTGCCATTCACCTCAAATCATGTCTAAAGTGCATCCTGCCACCTTGATTTATCACGGGTGACACTGACACTGAACACATGGAAGAGGTGATGTTAGGTTTATGCACTGTAACATTGCTCTTTCCTTTCCCCTTTCCGCATTGCACATTTCTGAAGGCAGTACCTATGCTCAGACCTGCACCTACCAAAGGAAGTTACTCTGCACTTCTTGAGGTCAGATTAGTGCACAAATTATTTGGAATTCTTCTTTATTGGAAATGACTTTATTTGGGGGGTTATAATTCAACACTACTGTTTATTTTGTTACCCAGATCCTTCCATCTTTCGCTATAAGGAAGTATCTGTTGATTCCTGTGCTTTATTCCCATAATTTTAAAAATACTTTCTTGCTTTTTGTCACTACAAATGCTCTAAACTGAAATATTGTTAATGCTGTCCTAGCATCATCCATTTTTTTGAAGGATTCCTAGTTACTACAAGTGGGGAATCGTTTTAGAAACTGTGGTATGGGCATCAGATATACTCATTGCATCTAGGTTTTTTTGCTATTACATCTACCAAGCTAACAGAACAAATATTATATATATATATAATTTCTGTATGTCATAATCAATATTCATATTAAGATAAACACAAATTCATATTGATGTCTCCAGATCTACTTCATTACCACATAGACCACTTTAGTCTTGCATGTCTGGGAAATCCCATTCCATTAATAAGAATCCTTGTTTCCACTGTATGCCAATTCCAGTATATAACTATAGCAATATCAGAATTGTTAACTATACCTTCAGTATAGTTATATTGTTAACTAATACTTTCAGAATTTATACCTATATCTTCATTGGATAAAATAACTTTATCCAATGAAGACAGTGTTTTCATATGATTCTTTTGCTTATAATCTTACAGACTGTACACCTTTCTAAAATTACTTAGAGCGGCAAGTTGTTTGAGTACATTGAGATTATTTTGTCACACTGTGCTTTTCACCTCAGTATATTCTAGATCTTTGAATTTATTTTAAAAATTTCATCCATTGAGATTCACTCTGTCCTCTGAAGTTCAATGGGTTTTGATGAATGCTTAGTGCCATGTGTCTATTTCTGCAGGGGCATTCAAAATAGTTTCACTACCTGGAGAAATCTGTTGTGCTTCATCTATTTAGATGGTCTTTGGCTTTCAATGGAATTATGTCTTCAAAAAGCAACTGTAAATTGAAAACACGTTGAATTAAACTAATCTACCAAACATTAGAGTTCAGCAACATAGTACACTATATGGAGGGCGCCGCTGGTGAAGTGGTAACATAGTACACTATAAAGTATTGGTTGTTTATTCTCTTGATCACATGACTGACTAGGATGTCTAGTTTGGTGTGAGAGCTACTGTGTATCACTAGTCCAAGAAAAGATCAAAATACAAAATTTCATGGTCACTTTTCTGTTGAATGCACATAACTTTTGAACCCTTGAGAAGTTGAAGCAATAAATCCTAATATATATATACTTTCCCAGTATGCCATATAACTGAATTATTACAGTATATAGACTTTTTAAGCTGGCTGAGTTCAGTCACAATATTCATCTAAGATTTATCTAGGTCTCCTCATTGTTTCATGGCTCATTTCTTTTTATTGCTGTGTAATACACCATCACAGAGATTAATTACAATTTATTTAATTATTCACCTATTGAAATATTTATTGGTTGCTTTCAATTTATGATAATTACAAATGGATATGCTGTAAGTTTACACATACAGATATTTGTGTATACATAGCTTTCAATGCACTCTGATCATACAATATCTATACATTTAAATTTGTGAGAAAATGATAAACTGTCATTCAACTTGGATTCCCATCTGCAGTGAATGACAGTCAGCCCAGATGCCCATCAACCAATGAATGGATTAAGAAGATGGGACTTTTTTATACAATGGAGTAATACCCAACTATAAATATGAATAAACTTGAGACATTTTTGCTAATAAATACACCTTGAGAGCACACTCTTAAATAAAATAATTTGAACACTCGTGTATATATTGCATTGTTTACCTGGTATGAGAAAATGAAAGTGTAAAAAATGGTCAGAATGTATACTACATATTATGAAATAGAAAATGCTCAATTGAGAAGGGGAATTAGGGAGGGAAGGGAAAGAAAGAAATGGAAAGGGAAAATTAAAAAAAGAAAAAACTGAAAACAAAGCATTTGTAAACAAGGAGGGGAAGAGTGGTTGAACAATTTTGCATGCTTATATCTGGTAATCTGAACAACTAATGTGAAGACACTAATATGCAATATAACAACCGTTGTTGAATTCCTATCATCTTGTTTAGTGAAGCTCTGTATTGTTTCTAATGTTTTTTATTACTTTTTATTCTCATTAATTATTTCATCAAGCTTGCCTTCTTACATCTGGTCATCTGAGCAACCTAGTTGAAGATAACAATATGTAATATAACAACCACTGTTGTTTCCTATCATTTTCTTCTGAAACCCTGTATCATTTTTATTGTTTTTCTCTTTGTTGTTGTTGTCATTTTGTTATTCTTTTTCATCTTTAAAATGAAAACAGATATATCATGTAGAAGGCAAAGTCCCTATGATGAATATGATTATTATGCATATTTAAAATGTACCATTAAACTTAATCAATAAAAATATGCTGAATAAATAGACATATAGTTAAAAATTACAATGAATAAATTAGAGATTATTTTTAATGTTTTGTAATTAGGTATTTTTTATAAAATATTTATTGACATATTTTATTGAGTTAAACAAATAGTATCATTCTGTAGTTTGGTGAGAGGTGTTTTTATCATGAGAAGGTATATAATTGAATCAATTATTTGACTGTTGAGACTATTACAGTATATTTTAACGTTAATGTAATGATTAAAAGTAGCATATTTTTAATGATAAACTATTTTTAAATTTCCAAAAGAAGCCCAACACAATAATAAACACGTTTTAGTAAACTGCTGATCTTGTAATATTTTATTTAAAGTGATTACTACATCTGTGCTCATCAGTAAGTTGCGCCTTAAATGTTCTTTTCTGTTACTTGCTATTTCATCTTCTGTGTAAGGTTGGAAATTTCTTATATTCAAATACATTGTAGGATACACTTACCAAATTTTGTCCTAATAGAGAATTTAATGTTGGGCAGATTTTTAAATTATTGATTCTATTTCTTGGCTGCTCATATATATATATATATATATATATATATACACACACACACACACACACACACACACACACACACACAGAAATTGTAAAACACATTAAAATAATTTTTGAAATTTGTAGTCTCTAGGAAATTTTCCATTCAATATGAATTTTCAAATATAGCACCATAAGATTCATAATACATTATCTGTAATCTGAAATCTATATACATTTACTGTATTTCCATTTCTAATATTATTTATGCAGCAAATTTTGATGAAGATTTGTCCACTTTATTATAATAATTTGTTCGGGTATTTTTTATTTTTTCTCTTTTGCCTAATTGTTATAAAGAAACTCCTGTACTTAAATTTATCTCAAACTTTTTTCAAAAAACTGTAGTTTCATTCTGTTTTTCTTTCCCTAGCTCTTTGTGCTAGACACTATAGTAGAGAAAGGTAGCTTTGTACCAAAATTCTGTATTTTTTTCTTCCATGACTTAGAGTTGTTGCTGACAAATCTCTGTCTAACTAGGGGCGTTAATGTGTCACTCAGAATTCCTTGTCCCTCTGTTGAGTCACTTCAGGACCAGTGGGGTTCACTGTGCGGTGCAGTTGTTACCACCCCTTAACTCTTCGTGAGCTCTCCCACTGCAGTTCTCCTGTACTAGCTGACTGTCCTGTAACTCAGTTCCACTCTGACACTAAAGACTCAGAGTTAAGTGCAGATGCCACAGGTTAAAGGATTCAGTCCTCTCAGATGGTCCTGCTTAAAACTTCTGCAAGCAAGTCTCATATTCCCATGCTATTTGCACTTTTGTCTGATTAGGTTACGAATTCAGGGAGTTCAACAAGCCCTTTTCACATTTGAAAATTTGCTTGAATGTTTGGCAGAACTGAAGAAAGTTCTATACTTACAATTACTGGCTTACTACAAATAATACAAATCAAAGAATGGGTAATAAATCCACAGGTTCAAATGCACACGAGTCTCGAACAGCAGCATCTGTTCCTATGGAGTAGAGGTATATATACACCTTGTCTATCATTTGATGTATTAACACACCAAAAAAAAAAAAAAACCTTATACCTCATTATTTCTGAGTTTTTCTATTCCCGCTCCTTCCCTCGGGGGCAGGGGCAGGGATGAAAGTTTTCAGCCCTTTCATTGCGTGGTTGACTCCTCTGGCAAACAACTCCCATCCGGCAATACTCATCTAGACATAAACTCAGATATGACACAAAGGGCCCATTTTAAATGAAAACCAACCTTGTTATCATTCAGGAAATTGCAAGGGGTTTAGTGCTACGCCTAGAACTTGAGACAAAACCCAAGTACATTTGTTGTTGTTCTTGTTGATATAATACACTGTTGATATAATACACTAGTTTTACACTGAAATTATTAGACAGTGAAAGAGCAAGATTTAACCAGCAGGTGTGCAAAGTCACTTCTTGGAAGTGTGCTCCAAAACCGATTGTGTGGTCATATAATTAGAACTAAAATGTATTTCTTCCAGAAATTTTGGTATAATTCCTGTGGTAGCACCTAGAATTGCTTACACTTACTAATATACAGACACATTTCTATTTTTTAGGCTTTTATTTCTTGGCTAAGATAAACAATTCTGAATAAGTTGAAGAACCTAAAAACAGACTTTTGGATGCATACAACACTTGGAATTTAGAGGGAAAGTTCAAGAAAGAGAGAGACCTAGAGATAAAGGCCTACATTTTGCATAAAGTGAACGGTATAAATTTGTATGTTTCTAAAAGCAGTCCAGAATACATTAAGCACAGGTTAACTAAGCTATATGAGACATAGAAGAATCCACAAGCTTTGTTGCAGATTTTAAAATCTGTCTCTTTAATCCATATAAGTACACAGAAGGTGACTATAGACTTAGAAAACCCAAAAACATCTCCGACTGCATGACTTAGTTGCTATTTGTACTTCACATTCTATAAAAGAATACACATTCTCTAGAAGGACACATGGCATCTTCACCAATATAGACAATACATCTAGTGAGAAAATAAGTGATAAAAAAATTGTAATGTTTGAAACCACATAGGATATGATATGTTGTCTTAGCACAATTTAATTGAATTAGAAATTTATAATAAAAGATTTACAAATCATGAATATTTGAAAATTAACTATATATTCCCAGATATTTTATGAGTCAAAAATGATAACAAGAGAATTAGAGTACATATTATATATGTTACAAATATTTATAATAAAAGTAATAGAATATGTATGACAATTACTAGGAATTATGTTGCATTATGCAGTTATCATGTCACAGCTTACATGTAAAAAAAATTTGTATACATGTCTTTAATTTTAATGCAGTTATTAATACAATATATATTATATACTCTTTTGTCCCTGAGATATTTACAAGTACTTTCAAACATTTGCAAATACAAAACTTTGTTAGTTATGTTTTGGTCCACTGTAACTCCCAACATGCTGCATGTCAGATACACTGAGCCCATGTTCCCAAAACCAGAGAATGAGTTTTAAGGAACAGTGGAGTTTAAAAATGGGAAATATTTATTTAGAGAGATACATCTCCTGAGACAGAGGAGGGAACGAAAAATGTGCTGTCACAGACTCCACTTTATGGAGGAAATTTTATAGAGCAAAATCATGAGTTGGCAGCAAAATCATGAGGTCGGTACAAAGTGGGACAACCAATAAGATGACAAGTTTGGTCACTTAGGTAATATTGATCCATTGGGTAAGCAAGTCACCTAGCAAGGGTACTGGGAATGAACAACGACCTTTTTTTTTTTTTATTTTTTATTTATTT
>PVLD010035048.1:0-12128 GCA_004027595.1 Dinomys branickii | reverse complement strand
TTACAAGTCAAATCTTAACAGATGTCAGAAATCAAATAACTAATAACACTATTGTAATAGGGGTTCTAAACACCCCTCTGACACAAAGAGACAGGTCAACTGGACAGAAACTCAGCAAAGAAATAACAGACCTGAACCAAAAGGGTGAACGAATGGACTTAGTAGATGTATACAGAGTGTTCCACCCCACAACATCAGAATACGCATGTTTCTCAGCTGCACATGGGTCTTTCTCTAAAATAGACCACATTCTAGCCCATAGAGCATATCTACCTAAATGCAAAAGAACTGAAATTATCCCATGCATATTATCGAACCACAGTGCAATGAAATTGGAAATTAATGACAAAGAGAACTCCAAAAACCACATAAACACTTGGAAATTAGACAACAACTTCCTGAATAACCAATGGGTCACACAAGAAGTTAAAGAAGAAATTAAAAAATACCTACAAATAAAAGGAAAATGCAAGTACAACCTACTGGAATCTGTGGGATGCCACGAAAGCAGTCCTGAGAGGGAAATTTATAGCAATGAACTCAAATACAAAGAAAACAGAAAGAGAGCAAATAAATAACTTAATGATACCCCTCAAACTCTTAGAAAAAGAGCAACAAGCCAAACCAAGAGCCCAAAGAAGGGAGATTATAAAACTCAGGGCAGAAATTAATGCAATTGAGATGAAGAAAACTCTACAAAACAGTGAATCAAAGAGTTGGTTCTTCGAAAGAAGAAATAAAATTGATAAACCCATAGCCAACCTTATCAAAAAAAGAAGGGAAAGATCTCAAATTCATGCAATAAGGAATGAAAAGGATGAAATCACTACAGATCCCACAGAAATCCAAAAGATTATTAATACCTACTTTGAAAATCTGTATTCCTATAGGATAGAAAATACAGAAGAAATAGACAGATTCCTAGCAAGGTACAAATTACCAAAATTGAATCAGGAAGACGTAAAAATCCTGAACAACCCAATATCAATTAATGAGATTGAAAACGTCATTAAAAACTTACCAACAAAGAAAAGCCCAGGCCCTGATGGATTCACAGCAGAATTCTATAAAACTTTCGAGGAGATCTAATGCCAACACTCCTCAAACTCTTCAACGAAATCGACAACGAAGCAACTCTCCCCAACACATGTCTGGAGGCAAGTATTATACCGATACAAAAAACAGAGAGGGACCCAACCAAGAAAGAGAGCTACAGGCCAATCTCTCTAATCAACATAAATGCAAAGATACACAACAAAATATTGGCAAATAGATTACAGTGAATCATAAGAAAAATTATACTGCACAACCAGGTAGGATTCATTCCAGGAATGCAGGGATGGTTCAATATTCACAAATCAATTAATGTTATACACTATATTAATACAGTCAAAGAGAAAAACCACATGATCATCTCAATAGATGCAGAAAAGGCTTTCAATAAAGTCCAACATGCATTCATGTTTAAAACCTTAGAAAAAATAGGAATAGATGGCCCCTACCTGAGTCTGATCAAAGCCATCTATAGTAAACCAACAGCCAACATCATACTAAACGGACATCAACTGAAAACTTTCACTTTAAAGTCAGGAACAAGACAAGGATGTCCATTTTCACCACTCCTATTCAACATAGTTCTGGAAGCATTAGCCAGAGCAATCAGACAAGAGAGAGAGATATAAAAGGAATAAGGATAGGAAAGGAAGAAGTTAAACTATCACTATTTGCAGATTACATGGTACTATACATGGAGGACCCCAAAAACTCCACAAGAAAACTCCTGGAATTAATTGACAAATTCAGCAGCGTAGCTGGATACAAACTCAACACCCAAAAATCAATAGCATTCCTATACACGAACAACAAACAGACTGAGAGAGAAATTGAGGAAACCATACCTTTTACAATAGCAACCAAGAAATTGAAATACTTAGGAATCAATCTAACAAAGAATGTGAAAATTTATTCAGTGAAAACTACAGTACTCTGAAAAAGGAGATTGAAGAGAATTTCACTAAATGGAAAAACATACCCTGCTCATGGTTAGGAAGAACTAACATTGTAAAAATGGCCATACTACCAAAACTGGTGTACAGATTCAATGCAATTCCCATTAAACTACCGTTAGCATACCTCACAGATCTAGAGAAAATATGCCTGAAATTCATCTGGAACCAGAAGAGACCCAGAATAGCAAAAGTAATCCTGGGCAATAAGGACAGGTCAGGTGGAATCACAGTCCCTGACCTGAAATTATACTACAAAGCTACTGTAATAAAATCAACCTGGTACTGGCTAAAAAACAGACCCGAGGATCAATGGAACAGACTGGAAGATGCAACCATAACGAAAAACCCACTCAGCTACCTAATATTTGACAAAGGTGTTAATCAAACCCACTGGAAAAAAGAAGGCCTGTTTAATAAATGGTGTTGGAAAAACTGGCTTGCCTCTTGCCAAAAACTGAAAATAGACCTCAGGCTATCACCATGCACCAAACTCAGATCAAAATGGATCACAGACCTAAACATTAAAACAGAAACTCTAAATCTATTGGAAGAGAAAGTAGGTGAAAATCTTGAAGACATAGGAGTAGGCAGAGAGTTCATGAACAAAAATGAAACTGCAAGGAAAACACTTCAAAGAATCAATAATTGGGACCTCATCCTACTGAAAAGTTTTTGTACATCTGAAGAAAGCACCAGCAAAGTAAAAAGAAAACCCACAAATTGGGAAAAAATGCTAGCTGGCTGTCCCTCAGACAAAGGACTGCTCTCTAGAACATACAAAGAATTAAAAAACATGTACCTATCCAAATTCAAAGACCCAATACTGAAATGGGCAGCTGAGATGAATACACACTTCTCAGATAAAGAAATACAAATGGCAAATAAATATATGAGAAAATGTTCCACATCCTTAGTCACTCGAGAAATGCAAATAAAAACATCGAGATTTCATCTCACCCCAGTAAGACTGGGCAGTATGAAAAAATCATCCAACAACAAATGCTGGCGAGGCTGTGGAGAAATAGGGACTCTTTTACATTGTTGGTTGGAATGCAGCCTGGTGCAACCACTGTGAGAGCAGTTTGGAGATTTCTCAGCAAACTAGGTCTAGAGGTTCCATTCAAACCAGCTATTCCCCTTCTGGGTATATTCCCAGAAGATCTGAAAACATCATATCACTCTGATATATGTGCACCCATGTTCATAGCAGTGCAATTTGTAATAGCTAAAATGTGGAAGCAACCCAAGTGTCCATCCACAGAAGACTGGATTAAAAAACTGTGGCATTTTTATATAATGAAATATTATTCAGCTGTATAGAAAGATAATGTAGGGACTTTTATAGGCAAATGCTCACAATTAGAGACCATACTCATAAGTGAGGTAAACCAGATGTGCATGTGTAAACAGCATATAATATCATTAGTGTAGGAACCTGGAGGTGAGAATATAGATCAGGAGGTATGAAGGGAGACTGCTGAAGGGTAGAGAGCAATCGGGATGAAGGGAAGGAGAGGAGGAAGAGGGGGATAGCTGAGTAGGTATGTATGTATGCGTGGGATGGCTGACATGGTTGCGCTGTTGTCTCATGTCATATTGATGTGGGAAACAATCAGTGATTAGTTGTTTGATCAACCTTGTATGTCTATTTGTATTGTCCTGAGTATACACTTGGAAGCTACCAACGTGTAATACAACAGCCATTGTTGATCCTCTGCCACCTGTAGTTCGGTTTTTGTACTGTTCTTGTGCTACTGTATGTACGTTTGTTAGTGTTTTTGTTCTTTTACTTTTAAAATAAAAAAAACAACACATCTGCAAACTTTATAGTATTGTTTCATTTAAGGTATTTGATGCCATGCTGCTAAATAAGATTCAGTTTGGTAAAAATTGATTCAGCTAAGACCACATGAAGCTGGTTTGCATTACAGCTGAAAGCTTAGGTAACATATCCCTGGGAAGAGAATAAAGCAATACTCAAGTAAGCCTCTGTAATTCAGATATCTCTCCTGAAGATTTATGTGCTGTCTGTGAGCTCAAAGGTAGACATTTGGAATGGAAAACATCTTGACATCTTTCGGAAACTTAAAATCCTAAGTAAACAGTCACACATTCTGAATGGGAGATCTGACTTCCAATGTTGGTGACCAATCATGGCAATGAGAGCAAGACTAAGCCTAGTTTTCTCACAACTCCCACCTAGTCTTCTATGATGGCAACTTTTATGTGATAAACTATAGTACGAATTCACACATTGAAAATTTTTAGCCAGATATGACCAAGTTCTCCACTGGACAAGAAAATATATGAAGAAAGTATCATAGACTATTTAATCTGAGCAACATAATTCTGTTTTGGAAATTCCTACAGAGGTTTGTTGCAAGCTGCAAGATGGGCCTGAGTTTACATCTCAAACTCCTGAACAGTTCTGGATATATGGCAGTGATTCAATGAAGTTTGTTAAATGTACTTTATAGTTTCCACTATTAGTTGTAAGTCAATTAAATACCAATAAGGTATTGGTAACTGATGTGAAAATCATGGCTTCGTTAGCTCTTGCCACTTGTGTGCGTAGATTTCTTGGGAACATGGATTCATAATTGATTATCAGATCAGAACTCTGACATTGTGTACATATTGCTTTGTGGATTCTCTACTCACTATCTAGTAGCTTATTCCGTCCCTCCCTGAAAAGCAGAGTCCAGAATTTCAAAGAAAACTGGCTCTAGAGAGAAGTCTCTACAGAGGGAAAAGTTATACTCCTGGGCAGAGCAAACTAGGCTCAACCTAGACATACGACACCCGACATCTCTGAGGGAGACCCTAAGCCTGCCATGATGGCCTTTCCAAGGTCACTGCACCTCAGTACCTAGCTGCATCACTTCATATGCTCAGTATGAAACCACGTGCTCTAATGTGAGCTTATCTCCCCCACTAGCCAGATGGCAGAGAGAGCCACTTTAATCCATAACCTCCTAGTACTTGTACATCAAGAACAATCAGATCATATTTTTGCTTTAATATTATTCAGCTTTCTTGTAGCTGGGGCAAAATACCTGCCCTCTGCCAATTAAAGAAGGAGAGTTTACATTTGGTTTAGTATTTCAGAGTTTTCAGCCCATGGTTGACTGGTTCCAGCTTAGGGACATCATGGTGGAAGTGCATGTTGCAAGAAATTTTCTCATCTCCTGGTGGCTGAAAGCAAAGCAGTGCAGGGGAAGAATAGAGGAATAGAAAGACAGAGGTGAGAAGAGGCAAGACATGGTTTCCAAGTCGCATCCTCATCAACCACTTCTTCCACGTAGCTCCCACCTTCTTTTTTAAATCAGATTTCATTTAGCACATTTTAGATATACACAACGATCACATTCATCACAGAGAATTTGAACCTGTACGTGATATAACTTGATTCTTTTTTTCCTCTTTCCCTTCCCTCCCTTCAAACCCTCCTCCTTTCCCCATTTACAAAAGGTCCCAGCTTCTAACAGTCTGTTCAGCTATCAGCACATCGATGGGCTAACCCACTGATGAGAGCAATGCCTTCACAATTCTGCTGCCTCTCCAGGAACCTCTCAGTGTAGTTAAGATGGCAGTGAAAACTAACTGGCACAGCTTTTGTGGATATTTCCCTCTTGTGTTACATTTTTGTTTAAGGCAGCAGCCTCTCAAGCACACCCAGACCTCAACTTTGAGGAGAAGTGAGTAAGGGCTCTGTGCTGGGATGTAACATAAGAATTGTTAAGCTCAGCTCCCTAACATTGATGCCACAAAGAGCCAGAAGGAAACATAAAAATCTCCAAAAATCTGAAGTGTTGCACATGGATGAGGACTGCGTTCGGCAAAAAGAACTTCTTTCTCTTTAGCATTCTTTGAATTCAGGTTGTAGTTAATCAGGCATTATATCTGTGCATTGAGATAGAAGAGCAGAATTTCAGCTGAGAGGGTTAGCTGCACTTTGCTCACAGAAGAGCAGAGATTAAATGGAGAAGAATATCACTGCTGCTGAGCACTGCTGAGAAGGATCTCTTCCTGCATCTTAGTCTCCTAACATCAAAATGGTTCTCTAAAAAGTTGTCATCACACACAGCACATGCCAACATGCAATATTTTCTTCATTCCCCTCAACATACACACATGTGCGTATGCACAAACACACAGACACACAACCACTCCCCACATGCATAGAATGAGTCTTCCTTGTGTTGCTGATTCTGATGTGAGTGCATCTGATCCTTCCTTTTGCAGTTAAAGAATCACTCCCCAACCTAAACCACTGCTAAAGTAACCTCCCATCTTCTGAGGAATTTATTACAGCTCTTTGGAGAAATGAAAATTGCATGTGGTTAGGGTGTTTTGATATATGTATAAATGGGAAAATATTCACCACAGTCAGGCCAATTAACATGTCCATCACTTCAAATAGTAACCATTATTGTGTGCACAATGAGAACATCTCACCAGCCCTCAGCAGTTTCGAGAACAGAGTACATCATCATGAATCCTAGTTACTCTGCTCTGAAGGGTCTGCATTATGGCTTCATGTTAAAGCTGAGTGTTCATGCCTTTTGACCAATATCTCCTGTTTTCACTCACAGCCATGTTTCCTGCAACCCCATTCCACTCTCCACTTCAATGAGTTTGACCGTATTCTATCTTTTATTCCATGTACGAGTGACAAACACAGTATCTTTTGCATCTGGCTTATTTCACTTAGCATAAAATCTTCTGGGTTCATGAATGATGTTGCAAATGGAAGATATATTTCTTACTAGATGTAAGTAATACTACATTTTTATATAAACACCATATTTTTATTATCTATTCATTTGCTCAAAAACATTATTTTTACATCTTGCCTTTTTAATGTCTCAGTGAAGATGGGAGTGTAGATGTTTCTCTGAGATGGGCATTTCCTTGGATATATATGCAGAAGTGAGGTGCTGGCTCATATGGTAGCTCCGTATTTAATTTTCTGTGAAACCTTTACATTGTTCTCATAATGGCTGCGTTTTTCTAGAAACATTCCCCCAGGAATTGCACAACGTGTAAAATTCCCTGTTTTCCCCATGGTTGCCACACTGGCCTTCTTTGATGTTTTGTAATGGCCACCCTGAGAGATGTGAGCTGAGATCGCTCACTGTGCTTCTGACTGGTGCTTCTTTCTCTGAGGACGGTGGTGTTGGATATCGCTCATGTACGTGCAGGCCATTGACATGACTTCTTCAAAGAAGCGCCTCTGCAGATCCACTGTGGGTTTTAAGTGAGCTTGTTTTTCCTGCTGTTGATCTGCAAGCATTCCTTATCACTTTTGGATATTAACTCCTAGTCAGATATGCGGGATGCATATATTTCTTCACATTATGTAAGTTACATTTTACTTTGTTATTTTGTTGGTGGCTTCTTTTCTAGTGGAGAAGATATTTAGCTCAGTATGGCATAATTTCATTATTTTTGTAGCTGTTGTCATGTATTTAGTATCAATTCCAAAAACTTTCCTGAGGCCAAAGTCAAAGTGTGTGTGTGTATGTGTGTGTGTGAGTATTTTGAGATAAGCTCTCACATTATAGTGCAGGCTGACCGTGAACTCACTATGTAGTCCAGACTTCCTGAATGCATGATGATCCTCCTGCCACTTCCTCCTGAGGGCTGGGATTATAGACATATGTCATCACACCCGGCACTCTCCCTGTGTTTTAAATGAGTTTTATAGTTTCAAGTGTTAAGTAAGTCTTCTATGTTCACTTTGAATTTAGTTTTATTTATTATTTTACTCATTTCCCTGTTAATTAAATTAAATGAATTTAGTTACTGTCTGCAGAATAATTCAAAATAATTTTTTGCATATGGCTGTTCAGTTGTTCCCAAATCTTCTGTCATTTTTTGTTGTACAGACTTGGCTTTCCTATTAAAAATTAGTTGACTCTATATGCATGGTTTTATTTCCGTATTCTCTACCTAGTTCCACTGAAAAGTTACATATGCATCTGTTTTATGACCATACTATACAGTTTCAAATATCATTATCATATAGTTGGAAAACAGTAAATATGCCTCTGGCTTTGATCTTCTTCAAGTTTGCCTATTGGGGCCTATGTAGCTCCATGTGATATTTATGATTGTTTATCTATTTCTGTGAAAAATGCCATTGGAATTTTGATAGGGATGTGTTACTGCTTGTATCTAGAAACCCCGGCAAAGCTTACTTCAGTCATGGGTGGGGCTTCTCAGAGGTGGCTGGATCTAGTGTGTGTGATGCTGAGATCAAGGATGTGAGGCCGGGATTGACTCACACTGCTGTGCTAGGAGGCTGGATGAAATATAAGAAACAGCAAGAGGGCTGTTGTTTGTTTCTTGTTTCTTGCTGCTTATTGCTTGCTGCTTGCTCTCTTCTGCTCGCCTGCTCTGGTGCATCTCTCTGCCATCCCATCCTGCCTTGGAGCCAGCCAACAATAAACTGAAACCTCTTCAAACTCTTCACTACAATAAGCCTGTGATGACCTCCCCTGAATAACTTCCCCAGCTTGACTACACCAAGCTCTCCATCCAGCAGCCTATGCAGGCCTGGGATGACATGGTGGAAGAGGAGTCTCATGTTCAGGGTCCCCTCTAGGGCAGTTCTGCCCTGCAGCTGAGGCTACTTCCCCTCTCCTATGGTTTGGATATCATTCCTGCCTTACTTCATGGAGAACTGTGGGCAGATAAGGTGTCAGAAGATTCCTCTGGGCCCTGCATTTTTCATCCAGTTTATTTTTCTGGACACTCAGAATATTAGCAGCCCATAGCTGCTTTGTTCAGTGGCTTCAGCAGCTACCTTTACTCTGCCAACCCAAGCAAAACACACAAATGCTAAGGCTGGAGGAACTCCAGCAGTTGTATCACCACTTTCACTTTCTGAACTGTTCTAACTATTTTGAGTACAGGTCTAGAGTGTCTGCCCTGAGCACCCTCAAATGAGCTGCTTTCGTTGGAGGGAGGTGATCTTGAACAGTATGCCAGGATCTCAAGTTCAGGGTCACCAGATCAAGACAGTCTGCTCAGGGACTTCTTGTTTCTCTCCAGTTCTCTTCCTCCCTTGTGGCTATTTCCAGGCTTGGTTAAGTACATGACAACTCTCAGAGGACAGTTGCAGTACTGCGGTTGTAACCTTATGGTTACATGAGGCCATACTGTCACGAACAGAGACATCTGTGCAGACTGGAGTAGAGCGTGGAGCCGCTCTCTGCTCCAAAGACAGAGGACTATAAAGTGGCCACATAGTATCCACTGGGTATCCAGGGTATCCCCTGTGGCTGCTGCCTCCCACTCAGGCTCCAGGCACATCTGAGAGCTACTCCTGGCGGTCCTTGTGGTGGGGGAGACTTGGGGCCAGATGGAGCCATCTTGCTAGAAGCCCATAGTAATGAACAATGCCAACATGATGCACATCAACAAGGTGTACTAAAGCTGGGAGCAAGTCAGGGTCTGAATATACCAACCACTCCACAGTGGTCGCTTGGTCACTCTCACAGTGTGTTAGCCACTGGTAACACATAAAGAGAAGAAAAAAATTTTTTGAGGCAGGATCTCTATATGCAGTTCAGGCTGGCCTTAAACTCACTTTGTAGCCCAGGTTGGCCTCCAACTTGCAAAAATCCTCCTGCCTCAGCCTCCAGAGTGCTGGGATTACAGGCGTGTGCCAGGTGTGTATTTTAAGTACAAATACTATCAGTAAAACCTCTTAAAGAGTCTATCCTACTGCACTCTTTCCCGTCTCTCTCTTGTCCATAGCTAAGAGCCAAGCCTAAGTGTTAATTGCATTGTTATTTCTGGATGAAAATCCCATTTAGATGGTTTCCCAAATAGAGGGCCTATTGAAAAAAGTTTAAGTGGCAGTGAACTAGAGTCTTACAGACAAAGCAGACAGGTATTGAGGTGTTAATATTCTGCTCCATACACAAAGGCACCTCTGGAACTAATTCAGTGACTTTGGCACGTATCTCATGGAAATAGCATCTGCCTCACAGAAAATCTTTCTTGCCATGAAACAATGGTTGTGTGAACCACTAGAACCAGTGGTTTTTAAATTGCCTAGCTGTGGATATGCTGGTAACTATATTTTCACAATGCCAAGTGAAAGAATAACATGTTAACCACGAAATAAGTTTACTAAATTATGCCCAAGTGCTTCAGATAATTTTCTTTATTCATTACATTAACATATGTTGTTGAATTGCTTAGATGTTGAGAAAAAAGAAAACAGCATTTGACTTATGTGGATTACTGGTTAGTGCCATCACCTTCTAAATATAAAATATGGATACTCAGGTAATGGGTAGGTGGGACAGTCTTTGAATGCAACAGGTCAGATTCAAATCTTGATGCTTCATTTTATGTCCAGGTAATGTCAGGCTAATCACACTACTGAAATTTCAGTCTCTGCATTGGTAAGCCAACTGGGAGTGGAGAATATTTCTCTTACTTGTATTGTTAAAATTAAGGTAACAATTCAGTAAGTTGTATAGCACTATACTTAAACTATAATAAGGCTTCAATTAAAGAGGACCATTATTGTTGGGTATTTGTGCAGGACAATAAATATGCCCTCCAACCAAAATTTCTGTTACTGAGAAGAGTCTAGAATTTTTTAGCCAGAATCAACCAAAGCGAAGCTGTGAAGCACATACAGCTCCTATGTGGTTCCCTTTCCATTTAACTTTCATTCCAACCTCAAATTTCCTCTGTTAGAAGTTTACACTCGGGAAAGGAGAGGTGGATTTTGTTACACTAACAGTTGGATTTGAGGTTATTGAAACTGGGATCTCAGCATCATTTCATACTTACAATATGAACTCTCATGGATAATCAAACTCTGAATCTTAGGTTCTTCATAAACACGGAATGTAATCAAACTAACTTTTGTAAGGCTTAGTGAAGCAATGATTTATGTAAGAACATTTTTCAAATATTAAACATATTATTTTTATCGAACTAAAAGATGGTTCATGCAGTATGAAATTCAGAGTCTAAAAAGCTATTAACACAGATGCCCAAACTTTGTCACGAATCCATTGCTGAGGTTCGTGGAGTGATGTGGCAGTGGTAGAGTTTGAAATAACCATCATTTTCAAACTTCAGTCTCGTATTTCTAGAACCTCCCCCAAGTCCCTGCCATGGGAACCTCTTTTCTCACATGAGTCTTTCCCTTTCATTATTTCTTCTCTCATGTATCGCTCGTCCATGAATCATTAGTTTTGTGTTTCTGTCTTTGGAATCTTGTTTGTGACATCAAGCAGCATGACTGATAATCTTAGTACCGCTGCTGACATGTGGATTCCTCCCTCTACCCAGTACCTTTTTAATACAGTAGAGCCTCAGTTCACAAACTTAATTCTTTCCGGGGTTTTTGTTGCAAACCGAATTGAATGAGACCTGAATCAAATTTCTCCATAAGGTTAGCACTGAACCAGCCATTGAACTTGATTCACTTCTCATGCAATTCAGTTTGAAACCAGAATCATGGAAAGAGTTAAGTTCCTGGCCTGAGGCACCACTGTAATTTTGCCATGTTTTAGCAAGGAGAGACATCATATTGAAAATGGTAGGTGCTGCATTAAGCACATTTGTTCATGATCTTCTTGTTTTATTCAAGGTTCATGGAAAGGTAATCACTCTACAAAAATGAAGAAATGGGCAAGAGATGTAAGTGTCTGTGGCTAGAGTGATAGCTAATTCAAAAAGCAGGGTGAACTTTCTCTTTCTTTGAGCACAATGACATGGCACCATACTAGGAACCACTGACTTTGAAAACAGTGTCATTTCAAAGGAAGCCTTCGATCTCCCTGGCTTGCGCAGAGCTTAGCCCGTGCATTGTCTCGATGCTCCAGTTATTTTAAAAACTTGTGATAAAAGGCAGTACTTACTCCTGGGAGAGCAATAGTCATAAGAAATGAACTACAAAGAATGTTCAAGTGTCCTATAGGATTTTCCAAGCTGGGAGGGCACCAAAGCCCTGAGAAGTATAGAAGCCTGTTTCCTACTCTGCAACAGTCTCCCCAAAAGAAGGAAAGAATTCATGATCTGAAAGTTATTACCTGAATTTTACTGACTTTCTTTTTCCTAGGGCCCCAAGTCTCTGCCTCT
>PVLD010035047.1:0-12130 GCA_004027595.1 Dinomys branickii | reverse complement strand
GACTGCCGGGCGTTGCCGCCACCAAAAAGCCGATCTCTGTCGGGAGTCGCCGGAAAGCTGCACCGGCTCGGGAGGCAGGAGGGATCGAGCTGGCTGTGCTCCCAGGGCGCTTGGACCGAGCCAAACTTCCTCCCCGCGTGGCTCGTCCCTGGCTCCCAGCGTCTGGGGCTTTCCCACGTCTCGCCATGGCAGCCTGGTCCGCCCTACCGCATCTCCCCCGGCATCTCAGAGAAATACGCCTAGTTTGAACTTCCCAGCCGAGGTCCAGGCATTGACGCTCGCCCAGTTTGTCTCGAGCTGGTGGTGTTTATTAAGGAGGATCGCTCCCTTGCTGCTCACCTGGTCGCCATCTTCCCATCTATTTTCCCTCTTTAATGATTTTTTTTCCTAAATTTTTTATTAGTGCATGTTTGCAGTACATGGAGTTTACAATATTCTTGGAGGGTGGGCACATGTACATAACAGCTTCTTTCTTTTTAAACTTCCTTTTCCCCTCCTTCCCCTTTCATCCTCTTCTACTTCCAGCTCTTCAATAAAGCTTTGTGTTGATATTATGAAACTTAGTTTATGTTCATGGCATACAGTGCCTGTACTGGTTGAGATTATTAGGGTCCTGAACACGGCTTGTTTTCCTATGAATTTCCTCATCCCCTCCGTCCACCCTTTGCCCTTGATCCCCTGGACTCCTTCCCCTTGCCTTCTTTTCTCCTTCCGTTAGTATTTTCTCTGTTTTCACTTTGCCTTACTGAAATGAGAACTGTCATGTGGTGTTTAAGCTTGTATGTCTGGTTTATTTCACTCAAATTATATTTTCTAAGTGTAATCATTTTCCTACCAAAGTCTTAAATTTGTCCTTCTTTATAGCCAAGTAGTATTCTATTATATATAGATATCACATTTTCTTTGTCCAGTTGTATACTGGCTCCTCCCAGGACTTCACCATCACCAATTGTGCCACTATAAACATTGATATGGATGCATTGTTGTAGTATAATGTCTTAAGCTTTGGAGGGAAGATGCTTGGAAGGAGGGGTAGATGGTTCATGTGGAATTTCTAATTTTTATTTTTTTTTTGTGGACACGTTGAGGGAAAGGGAACAGGGAAGAAGAGAGGGGCAGGAAGCGGCTAGAGGGGAGGAGGAAGCATGCAGGGAGGCTAATTTTAATTTTGTGAGAAATCTCTGTACTGATTTCCATAGTGGGTGTACTAGTTAACATTCCCACCAATAGTGTAGAAGAGTTCCTTTTTCATCACAGCCACACCAGCATTTGTTACCGTTTGATCTCTTGATGGTTGCTATTACTTCTGGAGTAAGATAGAATCTTAACATTGTTGTAATTTGCATTTCTCTAATGGCCAGAGGTGCTGAACACTTTTTCGTATATTCGTTGACCATTTGTACTTTTTCCCCTGTGGAGTGTCTGAGAACACAAGCTGGATGAGGTGAATACCAAGACAAAATTAGTCAAAAGAGACAAAAGTCACTACATATTGGTAAAGGCATGAATATACCAAGAAGATACAACAATCATAAATCTACATGCACCACACATTGGCATACCTAGTTCTAGCAAATACTGCTTGACATAAAGGAATAGAAAGTTCTGACAGTAACAATCAGTGACTTCAATACCACACTTATACAAAAATGTTATCCAGACAAAAGTGTTAAGACAATTCATATTTTTTAATTAAATGTTTTCTTGTAATAAAGTACATATGACACAGCTCTACCATTGTAACGATTTTTTAACTTCATGTGAACTTCATTAGCATCACATACATTTACATTCTCGTGCACCTATTGCTGCTATCAGCTCTTTCTTACTTTTTTCCACTAAACTCTGAATCCATTGAATAATAGCTCTTGGTTTATTTTCCAGTAACATTCCATAGGAAACTGCCACTCTACTCTCTGACTCTATTAATATGAAGAATTGTGGCTAGCTCGTGAGAGGAAACCAAAAACATAATTTACCTTTTGTTTTCCACTCATTTCACTCAGCACAACATTCTCAAGGCTCATCCACATGTGTCAAAATTACCCCCTCTTTTAAGGCTAATAATTAATTGTATTATCACACCATATTTTTTATCTGCTCATCATTGGATGAGCATTTGGGTTGCTTCCAGGTTTTGGCTGTTGTGAAAATGCTTTTGGGAACACAGTATATAGATATTTTTTTGAAGCTCTGATTTTGATTATGTTGGACATATGTTAAAAATGAAATTTCTATATTGTGTATTAATTTTATGACAAATTTTTGAGGAACATCCATATTGTTTTACAGAGTGGATATCACTTTATACTTCCTTGAGCAGTGAAGGGACTTTCTAATTTTTTTCACATCATTGCCAAAAGTTGTTACTGTTGTTTTTTTTTAAACATTGACATTTTAATGGAAGTAAAGTGGTAGCTTACCATCATTTTGGTTTGCATTTCCCCAATAAGTCATTGTGTTTAATGCCTTTCCTTTTGCTTATTGACTATATATATATATATATTTTCCTTGGAGACATATATGTTAGAGTATGTACCCATCCTTTAGTGAGGTTGTATTTTTTGTCATTAACTTGTTAGGGGTTTTTTGGACATAAATCCCTTTTTACTTATACAATTTCCAGAAATGTTTCTCATTTATTATTTTGTATTTTTATTTTATTTCATGTCCTTTGATACATAAAATTTGGTTCATTATGCTTTTATTGTCATTAGCAAATCCAACATTGTAGATCTTTTCTCCAAGTTTTCTTCTAAGAGTTTTATAGTTTTAGCCTTTTGCATTTAAGTTTTCTATAAATTTGGAGTTAATTTTTCCATACAGTAAAAGATAAGGTACTGAAGTTTTACCGATAGAAAAGCATAGATTCTGAGCTTTGTAATAATGTACCCTAAATTGGTAAAATTTCTGATCAGGTAAGTGACAGTGCTTGGCAACAGTGTATGGATTTTATTTATTTTGGTTGTTGTTGTGTTTTCTTTTCACTTTAATTCGTTCTTCTGCCTTTTAAATCTAATGGTTGCATTATGAGATAAATGCTCAAGTTAAAATTTAGATACTTCACTATATAAATTACAAGATTATTTCCACTTCTGGTATTCTAAGCCTTATTTTCTCATTGAGTAACTCTCATTGATATCTGTAACAATAGTTGTCTTTTATTAGAGTTTTACTAGAAGAAAATCTTTTGCTACAAAAATGTAAATTTACTTTTTCCCCAACAGCTAATGCTGCTGGATATTTTTTGCATATATTCTGGCAATCTGCATGGAAACAGATTCCTGCCTAGCTATCTGTTTATCTGGAGAGTACTTTCAGACCTTAGTGAATGACTTGTGGGGAGACTTGGGAAGCTTCCAGTGTAGCACTCTTTGAGTAGAAATTCAAGAAAACAACTTTAAGAAGAAAGATAAAGTTGCAGTTCCTGGAAATGAAGAAAAATATATGAAAAGTAACAGAGGGTAAAGGTCCTGTATTTTAAAAGATTCTTGCATTAAAGTATACATTTTCAAATGGTAGACTTTTGCTTGGCAAGATGTGGCAGTTCTGAATGAGAGACGATAAAAACTATCTCAGGTGGCCTTGTGCCTTTTACTTGACAGAAGTGGAAAACTACTGCCAAGTTTTGACTTCACTTTAGAAAGAATCAATCCTTTTGCTTTTGTGGAGGCAAGAACAAAGAGAAAATGGTGGAAGTAGTGAGATGCATTCAAAATCGAATGCAGTAATCTTGGTAAGAGATGGCTTGGGTCAGGAGGGAAAGGGAAGATGATGAAAACCCATCAGATTCCACATATATGGAAAGGCAAAGCCAGCAAAAAAAGTTCTGAGAGGAAAGAATGGGGGTCTCATCGGGGATACGTCCATAGGCTGTCAAAGTGGAAATGTCAATCAAATAGTGGAAATATGAGGTGGGATGTCAGAAAAGAGACTAGTATTACATGTGAATTATTGGTAAAAAAAGAGAAAGTGAAGGGAGATTGTGTAATTAGAAAAAAGTGACCAAAGGTTGAGCCTTGAGGCATCTAGCATTAAAAGTTCTGAGAAGTAGAAGGAATCAGCAAAGAATACTGAGAAGCTCCTGTTAAAGTAGGAGACCACCTAAGGGACAATTTTATTCTAGAAGTGAAGTGAGGAAAGCATACTGGTATTTTCATCCGTGTGTACTGTGAAACCAAAACTGGTGGCTTAAAACAATGAATTTATTTCTCATAGCTGTGGGGGGTGGATGTGTAAGGTAGGGGCCAGCATTGTCAGATTCTTATGAAGGCTCATTTCTAGGTTACAGATTGACAATTAACTTCCTATTGTATCCTGCCATGGGAAACAATACTATAGTGACGGCAAAATGGCAGTGCTCTCTGAGATCATTTTGTTAATGCTTTTTTTTTTTTTTTTTTGGTACTAGGAATAGAGCTCAGGACCTTGTGCTTGCAAGGCAGGAACTGTGTTGCTAAGCTATATCCCCGGCCCTCTGGGATCATTTTGTAAGAGCAGTAATATCATTCAGGAGAATGCCTATGACCTAAAATATTCACCTCCTACTACCATTCCATTTGTGACCAGACTTTCAACATATAAATTCTCAGGGAAGAAAAACATTGAGTCCATCATAGTAAGAAAAGCTTCTATTTAGTTAAATTTAAATTTCAAGGAGGGGAAGAATTGAAAACAATAAGAACAAGCAACTCTTCTAAGATGTTTTGTTACAGAGGAGCAAAATGTAAGTGAGTAGCTAACGTGGAAGTGAAACCAGGAACTTATTTGAAAGGTTAAATAAGTAACAGCCTGTTTGAATGTTGATAAGAATGAGTCAATGGAGAAAGGGAATTTAACACAGAAAACCAAGGGACAATTTCAGAAGAAATGTCCTTGAGTAGATAAGGGGGTCTGTGAGAAGCTACTATATTTGTTTCCTGGGCAAGCATAAATAGGCGTATACTAACAGGCAGAAAGAGAAGGACAAGAGGGACTATGAATATATATATATTTATATTTATGTCTGTGCACAGGTGTGGAAGTGGAGCTGTACCGGAGTTCTCTTGGGGTCCAGTGCTATGTTTTCTCCAGGCACTTAAGCCAGGGTCACAAGCTTAGAGGAAAGCAGGGAAGACACTGACCAGATGAGTGAGACTGAGTGTGGAAGTGGTGTACTGATCAAGAGGAGAGTAGATGTCAGGACATATAACAGAATGGCTGTGTGATCAGAGGCACAGAAGACCTCTCCTAGGTTCAAATCATTCCTTTGGGGTGCTTACGGGACTCAGAAAACATTTATCACTATGATTTATTACAGTAAAATGATACTGAGCAAAATCGGAGAAGTCCACAGGAAACCAGGTCCAAACTTGTAGGAATACTTTTCCAGTAGAGTCACACATGACATGCCTAATTTCTTCAGCTACCAGTGGTGACAACACTTGTGAAGTGTTGTCTAAGGAAGCTCATTACAGACCTGTTACTCAGAGGTATAGCTGAAGGCTAGTTATATAGTTATCCTCTTCTATATGTACACAGTGTTAAAATTTGAGGCACTTAAACAGAAAGTAGTCATTTGCACAAACAGTGTAGGCCCAGTGAGCCATTCTTACCAAGGAATGGGACTTTCCTGAAATCCATGTTTCCAGTGTTAGCAGTTAAGGGCCAATTTTGCAAGCAGGCCTCTCAAAGGATAGTAATCTCCTGCATACAATCTTAACTCCTTTCTGCGTATTAGTGTTAGGTTTTGGTGCTATTGAGAGACACCAAGGGAAATAAAAACATGCCTTTATTGCTGATGCAGGAGAGTTGCAGGAGATTGCAAGCACTCTCAGAAGAGAGAGCTGGGGAATGGGTTTTTTATTAGGTTAGACAAGGGGTGGTTGGTATAGGCAGGCGATGTGTCATGTCAGGAAATGATTGTAGGGTTGTTGGCATGCATGAAAAAGAAATGGAAGTTTATTTTTGGTCTAGAGGAAGAGCATGGAAGTTAGGCTTGCAGGGATACCTTGTTGTTTTGGGATCAAACACCATGTTTGATTGCTACCATGATGGCCCTGGAAGAGTTTTATATGGGAAGAAATCCATCAATTAGGATATATTTAGGGTCCACATGGGGGTAGTCATCTCCATTTTAAAGTAAGGAAGATTAGTGTAGATAGTTTTCTTTCCCAGCTACCATCAGAAATGAAAAGTAGGGAGGTGGATTTATGCAAGGGTGGGTAACAGCAAAATGGGCTGAATTCCACAGAAGACCAAAGAACTCTATGTAGGGCAAACAGAGTTTACTGAATTTCAGGCTAGCCACCAAGCATTTCCCAACTAACAAGTCAGGAGGCATTGGCATCTGCTAGTTTGGGGTCAGATCTTAAGTATGTTTTGGGTTTCCATGGTTACAAATTGGGATGTCACATTTACTGAGTCAGGCAGCCATATGGCTTTCCTCTCATCCTGTGGGATCCTTGGTCAGTTGCTGGCCGCATGTCTAACCATGACAGATGTTTCTCCCATCATGTTCTATTTGTTTCCCTTTTTATAAACTATACATTCTTTTAGGATCACAATGTTCATCGAGGCCGAGGGAAAGGGATAAAACTACCCAGGCAGGGACACAGATGGTTATCTAGGCCTGGGTGTTCCTTATCTTGGAGAGACATTCCTGGGCAAAGTTTGACTACAGGGTTAACTCTCACAATTTCCTTGGGAAGTTTCCCAGGACACATTTAGACCATAACTAAAACCATTTTATCTAAAATAATACGCTAAGATTCACTGTCCCCTAATGGTGCAGCATAGTGAACAAGCAGGATACCATGGTGTTGAGAGTGTAGGAAGGGGAATGGAAAGGGGTGTTATATGCCTGCTATGAGACTGAAGCTGAGCAGTGAGGAGAGAGGGACATCAGTGGGTTGACTGGGAAGTGAGGAGATGGAACAATCAAGCAAAAGACACAAGTATTGTTGGAGCGTGAAAATTAGAGAGTAGCACAAGGAGTGCCTTGCAGCTTTTGAAAGGTGGAATGCATGACTCTGAGACAGTGGAAGAGATGGCTATTGATGAACAGTGTGCTGGGTCTACCCACTGGATGGGTACTGGGGTAGGATAAAGAGGAGAATATGTAAAGGAGAAAAGGTGGAGGAAGGGAGAAAACCGGGTGTTGAAAAATCTCATCTTTGTGGATATTATGCTTACCAAAATTAAGACAGCAGCCATGTTGGGGAGGATGGCAAGGATCCAGCACCTCGCAGCTTTGAGAAGTGAGGCAGAATGCCAGGTGATGACAGAATGATGGAGTTCTGGGAGTGATGTGTCTTGTAACATGGATTTAGGGGGTGGGAATGGCAGTGAATCCATGAGGAGAGAAACAAATAAGACACATGCTTCGCCTCCACGGTGAGTGGGTGGAAGAAAATACAGCTAATACTTTAGAGGGCCTGACGGAAAGCAGAATGCCAGAGAAATCCAGGCCTACATTGTAGGCAGCAAGAAAGTGACTGGAATGGTAAGATACCGAGGATAGAGACTTTTGCTGATTGTGAACTTGAATTCCCAAAGGTACAATGAAAAAGTTTTGAAAATGCATATTTGTGTTTGGGAGCAGGTGAGGGAGAGGGATCATGTTAGAGCCTTAAAGAAGGGAAAGTGACTAAGGGTCTTGGCTGATTTTTGTTGTTGTTGTTGCTGAGACAAAATATCTAACACCCAAAAGTAATGAAGGTAACGTTTATTTAGCTTATAGTTTGTGGAGGGTTTAGTCTTGGACATGGTGAGGATGTTTAAAAAGTAAGGACCCTGGCCCCTTGCTGAATCATTTAGTTGAACTTTCAAACTTCTCAAGTTGACACAATGAACAACATCCTAGAGTGGTAAGGGTGTATCCTTTCACCTCAGTATGTAGAACTGCTGAATTCTTAGTTAAGCTTTTGGACTCCTCAAGTTGACACAATGTACCCACCATAACAATCCACCCCTTGTCAACTTGTCAACCAGACACATTTCAGTATACTAGATTTTAGATATAAAGACATTGTTTTTATCATTTCACAACTTGAACATTATAACATGGGTTTAACAATCTTTAAGAACCTTTATTAAGTCTATCAACATTTATGTTACATTAGAACATGTTATGATATTCTGCCCCTGGCCCCCAAAGACTCATACATATCACTTTATGAAAAAGCATTTAGTCCATCTGAAAGAGTTGTCAAAGTTCTAACAGTTCAGCATTATTGGAAAGTCTCAGTACCAAATGTCCAAGATGTAAGGCAAACTGATAGATGTAAATCCCGTCTAAATGAAAAGTTAACACTTTTAATGCTCAATGGCATGACAGGAGCATTTTTATTTTAAAAGTTACAAACAGGGGAATGCAAAGGAATGGAACCAAAGTTCAACATCCAGCAAGGCAAACATTCAGTCCCGTAGTCCCATGTCTAATGTCTGAAGCAATCTGAAGCACATTTTGAGCTCTAAAGGGCTTGTGTTACTCCACCCCTATGGCACTTTTGGTGGTTATAACTCTCACAGCATTTTTCTTAGACCCAATTTGCTCCCTCCTTGCAGCTTTTCTTAGACGAGCTCTTGCCTGGCTTTTTTTTTTTTTTTAACCTTTTGAGGTCTCCTGCAGGTTTTGATTTACCCTCACAGCTTTACATATTGCCCTTGCAGGGGCACACTGTCTGGCCTCCAAGGCCTTCTGAAGTTTAGGTGGAAGTCTTTTAACCTCAGAACTCTTTCATTTTACATGTCTAAAACCAGTGCCATGTGGATGGTGCCAAGGTCTGCTGCTAGCTGAAGCAGGAGCCAGACTTTTTTTCTCTTAGCCATAGGGATAGAATGTCTGAATTGCTGAGCACTCTGTACCTGATTTTGAGAAGAAATATTTTTACACTGCCACCAATTTGGAACATGATGCTCTGCTGCTTTTTTTCTTTTCTTTCAAAGCAAAATCTTTCACCTTTGCAGTTTTGAGGCTGCAAAGGATGGAGATTCACTGCTTCTTTTGATGCCCTCAGGCCATCTTTTTATTTTTTTGTTCTTCCTCAGCAATCAAGATCTCCTCTGGTCTATCTTTATATTTTACAGCTTTACTGGAGCTTCATTTCTGGCTAAACTCACAACATTTTAAATCATCCTGCTGGACTCTCTGCTCTTGATTCTCAATATAAATCTGGCTAAAAGCCCCCAATAGCTATGCCACAGCCTCAACGTTTCACTGCCTTGACATTTCTGTCAGATTAGTTAATTAATTAATATACCAACCTTAGTCTCAGGCAAAGTCTCTAGACATGAGCAAAATGCAGACAAACTTTCCTCAAAGTCTTAACACACATCATCTGGAGTCCAATAACCAGTGACATCCTTTTTCCTAGCAGAAACCTCTCAAGCCTAGTCCTTACTGGCAGGATTTTTACCAGCCTTCTAGCGTTCTGAATTCTGACCAGAATCTCCCATACAGAACAACCTAAGGGGTTTTAGTGCTACTCTTCTAGGTGACACCTTTGAACCTTTTAAAACTCTTTTCACAAGCCATTCCCAGAGGCTCTTGAACCACACAGTCAGGTACAGTCACAGCAATGACCCTACTCCTGGTACCAAATTTTGTCTTGGTTATTTTGTTGTTGTTGTTGTTGCTGAAACAAAATCCCTGATACCCCAAATTTAGGAAGGAAAGGTTTATTTAGCTAACACTTTGTGGAGGTTTCAGTCCATAATTAGCTGCTCCAAGGCAGGGTGACACGGCACATGGGGAACACTTTAAGGCAACACAAGACAGCAAAAGCAGCAAGGGCAAAAAGCAGCGGGGAGGGACAAGCTTCTTTTTTTCCCTTACATTGTATGTTGGCTATCGGCATATGCCCACACCATCTCCACGTCGTTCTCTTTTACAAGCAGAGGATGTTTATAAAGTAAGGATCCTGGCCCCCTGCTGAACTTTAAATTTGTCAAGTTGACACAAGGAACAACATCCTACAGTGGTAAGGGCATGTCCTTTCACCTCAGGATGTAGAACTGCTTTTGGATTCATCAAGTTGACACAATGTATCAGCCATAACGCTAAGGAAAGACCTGACAGCCTGAAGTTTTGTTATGTTTACTGACATAAGCAGGATAAGGGGAATAATGAGAGTGGTTCTGGTGAATTCAGGAAGTTCATAGCTATGAGTTTGAGGTTAGAAAGGAAATGATTTGTGGGATTTTCCTGATGTCTCTCAATAAAGCTGGGGAAGCTTGGATGGTTGGGTCTTTCTTTTGAATGGACTGATGATGGAACCAGCAGTCTTAGATTAGGAGGGATCATTGTCTCCAGACAGGAATTCAGTCAGCACTCTCTTGATACTGGCCGAGGAAAGGCCCTTTGCATGAGTTATCTCATAAGTGCTAAATCACCCAGCCATGGATAGCTAAGGTGCAAGTTGGATTTTTATTCATTTTTGGCAGTTCTTTATTTATACAAATTGATGGTGTAGGGCTGTCATAATCACTTTTAGAAATGAATTTTAAAGCTCAAAATACAGCCATGGAAAAGTAGTTAAAAAACAGCATGGTGTCCGTTTTCTTGTTTTCAGCTTCTTGATGTCATTAAAGGCACACAAGAGCTGGACAGGAAAAGTGTGAAATAGACCTACTTTTTTAGAGTAAGTTGGCCTTTCTCTATTCAAATGTAAACTGTTCCTGTGTGATTGGAAGATAGGATATAATAAGCTCTATAACTGAAGTAAAATAATTATATGAGTTTTTTGAACAATTAAAATGATATAAATGGACTTTGAGTTTTTTTATTTTAAAAGTAAAAGAACGAAGACATATTAACAAACAGACACAAAGTAGCATAAGAATAATACAATAAAAACCGAACTACAGACAAGGTGACAGGGAATCAACAATGGTTGTTGCTTTACAAATTGATAACCTCGAAGTGTATACTCAGGAACAAAGATACAGACATGCAAAATTGATCAATCAATTAATCATCAACTATTCCTTACTATAAAGTGACCTAGTTCAGTAGTAAAACTATGTAAGATATGCTGTACATACATACTTACTTTCTTACATATTTTTTCCTGTCTTCCCTTTCCCTTTCTTTCCCTTCCTTTAAAGTGTGATAGAAAAAGAACTACATCAACAACAGAAAAAAAAAGAAAAAAAAAAGAAACTGAAAAGCATTAACAAAGAGACACAAAGTAGTACAATAACAGTAAGATCAGAATTGAATTATAGACAAAGCCACAGAAAACCAACAATAGTTGCTGCATTGCATATTGATATCTTCAAAGTGTGTGCTCAGGAGAACATACACAGACATACAAGATTGATTGAATAACCAGTCATCAACAATTCCTTAGCATTAAGTGACATAATACAATAGTAGAACCATGTTAGCCCTCCTGCACATATGTATCTACATACATACATACATATATTTTTGCCTTTTTCTTTTCTCCTTTCCCTCGTCCCATCTGTTCTTTGCTTTTGAACAGATTTCCGTCATGTCTCTTAGTTTATATTCTCACCCTCAGGTTCTTACACCAGTGACACAATACGTTGCCTGCTCATGTACCGCTGATTTATTTCACTTATGAGTATGGACTCCAGTTTTGACCACTTGCCTACAAAGTCCCCAAAACTGTCTTTCTTTATAGCTGAATAATATTCCATTGTATAAAAATACCACAGTTTTTTAATCCAGTCTTCTGTGGGTGGGCACTTGGGTTGCTTCAACATTTTAGCTATTACAAACTGTGCTGCTATAAACATGGGTGCACATATATCAGAGTGGTATGATGTTTCCAGATCTTCTGGGAATATACCCAGAAGAGGAATAGCTGGTTTGAATGGAACCTCTAGACCTAGTTTGCTGAGAAATCTCCAAACTGCTCTATATAGTGGTTGCACCAGTCTGCATTCCCACCAGCAGTGTAATAGAGTCCCTACTTCTCCACGGCCTCGCCATCATTTGTTATTGGATGACTTTCTCATACTGGCCAGTCTTACTGGGGTGAGATGAAATCTCGATGTTGTTTTTATTTGCATTTCTCGAATGAATAAGGATGTGGAACATTTTCTCATATATTTATTTGCCATTTGTATTTCTTTATCTGAGAAGTGTGTATTCATCTCAGATGCCCATTTCTGAATTGGG
>PVLD010035046.1:0-12103 GCA_004027595.1 Dinomys branickii | reverse complement strand
CGGAGATGAGGGAGGAGAAAAACTGAATGATCAAATGGGCCATCATCTGTGTAACTGAGTAACAAAGGTGAAGGTAACATTAAGTAGGACAGCATCCAGGGCTAATTCCCTTCTGTGTTCTCTATAATTCTGTATTTCCTCAATTGTTTTTGTGTTAACAGAAGTGAAGATAACTTTATATTATACAGCATCCAGTGCAAATTCTTTACTATCTTCTCTATAATTTGGTATTTCCTTTAATGTTTTTGTGTTAACGAATGAAGATAACATTGTGTAGTACAACATCCAGTGGTAATTCCCTACTGTATTCTGTATAACTTTGTATTTTCTGTATTGTTTATGGCTTATTCTGGTTCATGTGTCTCCATTCTTTTGTCTTTAAAATAAAATTAAAAAAAAAAGACACAGACACATATATAGGTTTCGATTTAAAAAATGAAGACATTAAGTGTTTTTTTAAAATCAGAGTCCAAGTCACTGCTATTCATGTTAATAATTCCAATTTCTGACAGAGAAAAAAAACTCAGAATCTGAAGGATTTTTTTCTCTTTATGTCCCACCTTCCAACAAAAGACAATAAAAATCTGATTTACTGGTCACTTGTCTTGTGTCCCATGAGATTTGGCAGCAACCAAGGTGCCCAGACCAGAAGAGGAATCTATAAACATCACCTGATCAATAAGGTTAAAAATCACCTGGGCTGGGGATATAGCAAGGCCCTGGGTTCTATATCTAGCACCTCAAAAATAGATGAAAGAAACAGACTAAAAACAATAAAAGCATCATCTGGGAGACAGAGAAAGCCCTTAACACTGGGCATGCTATTTGGGTGGAAGTGTGAGGAATGATGAGATGCTTTACCCAGGAGAAAGACAGCGATTCTGTGAAACAGGCTTCTGATACAAGAAAAAGAAGGGAAAAGAACTGGTGACCACCGTGCTGACCAACAGCTGTGGAGCTGCTGTTACTTGCCCAAGAGTTTAATGACAAGGCTCCTCCCCTTCTCTTGCCAGCTAAGCAGGAGCTGACACAACGTTCCCTGACTTTGCTGAACAGCAGGCCTGTAGTTTGCCCCAAGCAAAAGCATAGATATCCCCAGGCTTGAATTCCACCCAGAGACTAGTCATTTGATGCAATTGCCTGAGGCCTAAGAAACAAACTCCCCATCAAACACGTTGACTTGGAAGACAGCAGTCTAGACCATCCTGTCTCCCCGAATGCAGACCCACTCTGACCACAGGATCCTCCAAAGGCACAATGAACAGAAGTGCGTGCAATTCCACCATGTAATTTTTGTCTGGGAAGTGAAATATCTCTGTCATTACATTTTCCTTAGCTTAGCAATCCCTTGGAAGAATAAAGCTCAGAGAAGATCCTTCTCAAGGCCAACTGTTGAAACAGTCTGCAGATTCTGCCATATCTCCCGTGACCTTGTACAGCTTTCACATCAGATTCTCTTTTTATCCTCAAAACAATGCATCAAGGTATGTATTACTATTCCTGCTTCCTAGTCCAGCCCAGAGTTCCCTGCCCCAGTGAAAGGTACCACAGGGCAGCCTGCCCAAATCACATCTGAGAGATTGGTTCCCTGTGACAACCTTCACCCCCCTCTCCTGGCCCAGAGGCCTAACACAAAGAGGCTGCCGGAAACTCCCAAGAGCTGCCAAGCGGGTAGCCACAGTGTCCTAGAAAGGAATTCCAAGCCCACAACAGAGCATTTCTCATCTAGTGTTTTTATGAGATTGAGGTTGGGGAGCTGGCAATGGGCCAAAGACAAAGTGGCAGAGTGATGAAATCATGCCAACCCACAGTGTTGAACCATGTTGTAGTGGAAATGAAGACGGGCTTTTGTGTCAGCCAAAATGTGCCTGCGTACCCACTTGGTTAAAAATAGTGGTGGCACAGGGGCCAGCGTTGTGGGGGACAAGTTTACTTTATCTATAATACTCTATTTTCTTTAGAAAGAAGGCACATTCATGCATAGTTACATAATTATAACTTATCTTTAAAAATCAAAAGAAAATGGCCATTGCTACTGCTTTGATAGCCCTTAGGTTTTTTAGACCCTAGAATATAGTGTGGGTGAGGGGGAATTCCTAACATTCCGCTTAATTATCTGAAGCACGCAGCCCTCCACGCCTAATTCAGGTCAGCCAATGTGTGACTGCCCACTGCTGCAAATAACTGTTTTGCTTCTCAGGCCCAGAGCACATGTACCCCTCCTTCTGGGAATGCAGGAGGGACTGCTCTAAAAGACTGTGTTAGTCAGCTTTCCATTCCTGTAACACAATACCTGAGATAAACAATTATAAGCAGGAAGGGTTTATTTTGGCTCACAGTCCTGGAGCTTTCAGTCCATGGTCACAAGGCCTCTTTCCTTTAGCCCTGTGGAGGCACAAGGTGAAGGACGCCTGTTTACTTCGTGGCAGCCAGGAAACAAAGAGAGAACCTGGAAGGGGACAGGGTCCCAATATGCCCTTTGAGGCCACTCCCTAGTGATTAAACTTTCCCCCACTAGCCACACCCCCTAAAGACTCCTCCACATCCCAATACCACCACAGACTGGGGACCAAGCCTTCAAACATGGGTTTTGAGGGTGGACATTCAAGACCCACAGTTTAACAAGCTTATTCTTAATCACCCATAACTGTGGTTCGGTTGGGATGAATTGAGATGACACAGGTAGACAAACATCAACCCACACTCGGAGACAAAGAGGTAGTCTGCATCAGGATTAGCCCAGGACCTCATCTGGAAGAATTGCTGGGATTTTGATAGGAAAGAGAAGGGATGGAACAGGCATGTGGCAGTGTGCAAGAGGAAGGAAACATCTTGGAAGAAAAATTAGAATGCAGAACTCATGGTCATGATCGTTTCTCCCCCTCCTCTATGTGTGTGCTTGTGTGTGTATGTGTGTGTGCACGCTGGGAACTGAACTCAGGGCCTCGAGCACGCTAGGCCAATGTTCTATCATCCAGCACACCCGCAGCCCCTCATGATCGGTTTTAATGCCATCGCCATGCTTCAACACAGATTCCTGTCTTCTAGGCTGTCCTCTTTATGAACACCTCTTTCACATCTGTATCAACACTACCCCCATCCCTGGGCATCTATCTCAGCAAGAGACAGTGAGTGAAAGCTCTTTCTTTGTTTTTACTTTTTTCAGACAAAATATCACTGTGCAGTTCAGGCTGGCCTTGAGCTCACTATGTAGCCCAGGCTGATCTCGAACTCCTGGCAATCCTCTTGCCTCAGCCTCCCAAATTCTGAGATTACAGCTACGTGCCACCATGTCCAGTGAAAGGTTTTCATTTTTTATTGGTATTCATAGACTTCCTGGACAAACACAAGAGCAGGAAGCAAAAGTGAGAGGGACTAAGAGATTTGCCCAGCAGGGGAGAAGGGGGATCGGGACACTGCCTCGGGCCCCATAGAACCAGCTGTCAAATGAGCCAGATGGGAGTCTTGGTGAGATACGGACACCTAAATTAGATCAACTCCCTTTCACTCCCAGTTCTGGTTTTCTTTGTATGTCCTGGGGTAATTTAATTTCTCCGTGCCTCTTTTTTTTTATATATTGAGATTCGAACTCAGGACTTGCCAGGCAGGCACTTGTGCCCTTAAGCTATATCCCCAGCCCTTATGTGCCTCCTTTAATATTTACTTCAGAGCTGTCAGGCATAATAAAATTATGACAATGCCTGTAATATGTCTAGTACAGGGCAACTCACTCGGGACCTCTCCTATCTCTCAAGAGTTATTGCTACTCCCTAATTAATGTTCCTACTCTTTAAATGTTCCTACTCATTCACTCAGGAATCCTACCATTTCAATCATTATTCCCATAAACGTCTGTCATTTGGGATCTGAATTTTTGAGTCTGCCTAAATAAAGGCTGGAGCCCATGGCTGGCACTTTCTAATCTCATGTTCTTCACCAGAAAGGCTGCTCCCAACTCACTGCATCCACAAGAATTCTCTGGGCTGCCTGTGATGGCTAAAGATGGGAGTCTGAGGTCTTTCTGTTAGCATAGCTGGGGTCTGGGCAAGCTGTAAGGACGCAGGGTCCGGAAGAAGATGCATACTAGAGTGGGTCCCTTGAGCAGGGCTGGGGTTGTAAGCAGTGCATGCATCCTGACCCCACATTCCCGTGGCACCCCAGCCACCTGGCTGCTGGCTGCTCTCTTCCCGGGTGCTGCCCTGGGCCGGCTCAGATGAGAGCTTGCTGCTGCATCTTGATATGGATGGGCTTTTGGCAAGATGTCCCACGGGGGAGTCGCGGGCAGGCTGGGTGCTCACCAATCCCAGACCCTACCTGCCTCACTCCTGGACTGGGTCTCTGCTCACCTGACAAGTTCATCCAGAAAGAGCCACAAGCTCTCCTTGAACTCTCGCGTACTGATCCTAGCTCCACTCTGCAGCAGCATAGCTCAGCGTCCAAGTGCATCTGATGGAATTAGAATGAAGGTCATTCCTCACCTAAAGACAGTGACACATCCTGGAAAATGTGCCACTGGGCGATTTCATCGTGTGAACAGGATAGAGTGTGTTTAACAAACCTAGAAGGCGTAGTCAATTCTTCCCGGGGGCCTCCTGATGCAATCAAGAAACACAGTGAACGGGACACATGGGGCTGGCATAATGCTGTGATGCACACTGCTTCCCAGGAAACCTTCTAAATTTTTAATTAATATATCTAATTTTCTGCCACCCTGGGGATCAAACCAGGGCCTTGCACATGCTAGACAAGTGCTCTACCGCTGAGTTCAATTTCTAGAGTTAAAATATTTTATAAGTAGAGGGTGTGCACTCTAAAATGATGATAAAAAGGATAGGATAGTAAATTCAAAAGCCATTTATTAGCATTACCATTTACACACTGTACATGATTATATGTGCGCAACTTTCATACACCGCCATGCAGTGGATTTGTTTATACCAGCATCACCACAAACGTAAGTAATGTGTTGTGCTATGACACTAGGCAATAGGAATTTTTAGCTTCTATGGAGGTTTAAGAAGTCTCAGGCGTGGTCCGTGGTTGACTCAAAAGTCATTACACAGCACATGACTGTATTTGTGAATTTTTCAGTTCTTGCTGAACTATCTGATACACTGCTTTGTCATATTTTTTGAGTCTATGTGTGGCCCTGGGGTAAATTCCTCTTGCACGTGTTAGGCAAGTGCTCTGCCACTGAGCTGCATTCCCAGCCCCCGTTTTCTCATTTTTATTTATCTAACTAATCACATCCAGCTTCTCCCTATCAAAAGAAGAAATCTAAGTAGATAAATTTGCAAATGTTCTATAGTCACTTACTTCAACTATACATTATAATCTTGAACATGTGTTGCTTTACATAGAACTTGGTTTCTTTGACTTTCAAAGATTCAAAGACTTGAGGTCAGCTATTCCAGTCGTTCATAACTGTCTGGGGTGGTGGGTGCCTCCTCAAGAAAAAGCATACACTCTCCTGAAATTTGTTTTGCACATAATTTGTGGGGACAGCTGGACTCCCAAAGTCCCTAGGCCCCTGGTATAGTTGAATAAACAAGGAAATATAAAGCCCAGAAAGGCTAAGGTGACTCAAGCTGCCAGTGAATTATGCTGTTAGAATCTGAACACTTATCTGCTGTCCTAATGGCCATCTCAGGAGAGACACTCCCAGGGCCATAGTGCCGCCTGGGTTCCAAGTCTGACTGTGCTGCCTACTGCTTGTATGACTTGTGTAAGTTACACAGGCCCTCGGTGCCTCAGTTTCATCTGCTAAAGATGGGGTGAGAATAACAGGATTCCTTCCATTGCCAGAAACCTTGGCATTATATTAGTGTTCGCTGTAACCACTTTGCAGTCCAGAAGGGCAAGCTCGGGAAAACAGGCATTGCACCTGGCCACCAGGCTCTGAAGTGACGTGTGATTCCACCCTCGGGATGCGACCCAACCCCTATAAGGTGAGGGAGATGCAAGGACTGCACGTGCTGCTGAGGGGCTTCCCAGGAGCGTCCAGCCCTCGGAACCTCAGAGTCACCCAGGGCTAACGGTTCAGAAAGTCGCCTCCCTCTCCGGGGCTGTGGGCGGGGTTAGGAAATGCTTTCAGTTTTGTTTCCTTGTCTGCTAAGAAGGAAACTCACCAAGAAGCCTCCGGGAGTGGAACATGGAGGGAGACTTTCAGGTGTGCGGAAACTGGTAAGAAGCCACTTTCTGTAGCAGCTGGCTTCAGGCTGGATATCAAGACGGGAGATCGGAGAAGGCTGCTTCTGTCCCAGGCAGAGAAAACCCCCAGGAGGGTGAGGGGAGGGTTGAGGAGGGGCAGGGAAACAGCAGATCTCCAGATAGGCTGGTCGGTGCTGTCCGGCTTCACAACATCCCCTTGGCTCAGCCGTTTTAGGCCTTGGAGGTCAGTCCTGAGATTGAACAGCTAAGCTTGCTGTTCGTAGAGCTTAGTCCTCGCCTGAGTTTCTGGTAATATGGTCTTCACGCCAGTCTGTGAAGGAAAGTGGCTGAGGGAGGGTCTGGAGGCCCATCTCACCCTCACCTGCAGAGGGGCTGGGCTCCAGACGGAGCCTCACTCTCTGAGCTCCTTTGCCTGTGGCAGAGACCTGGGTGGAGACTCCCCAGAAAGCTGTGCTCCTTCTAGGTCTTTTGAGATCTCTGATCTCTGACCCAGCTCAGGAGACAGAAGTTAGGGAACAGGCCAGGCAGAGCAGAGTGGAGAGAACAGAGGAAAGGTAGGGGAAGGTGCCCACGTGCATCTGCCTGGGTGGCTCATTCAGACCAAGGGCAGTGATGCTTCCTGTGCCAGGGACTTGGGTAGGATATCTAAGGCTTTAGGGCTACAGCCTCAGAGATTCCTTTCACCCAAGCTGCCCCCAACAAGAATTAATGGAAATGAAAGTTGTCATTTCTCGGTGAAGAGGACTGTTAGAGAAAAGTGCCCTGCCTGGGAAGCAGGAAACCTGGAAGCCTCCATTCATCAGGGCCTGCTGGAAGGGCCTTAAGCCCTTTCTAAAGGTTACCACAGGTGGGCCTGGGGGCGGGGGCGGGCGGGTGGCCCTCAGTCCCCTGCGCAAGAAGTGGAGGTGTAGCGAGGCTGTGTTCCTAACTGGCTTGGGCCCAGCAGGTATACCAGAAAACAAGAATGAAGATTTGGATATTTGTTATTTCATCTTCATAACAGCTTTATTGACGTATCATTGGCATAAGCTGCACGTCTTTAAAGTACTATTTGACACTTTTTGATGCATGTTATATACCTGTGAAACCATCCCACCAGCTAGGAAATGAAGCTCACCATCACCCCTAAATCTCCCTGGGCCCCTCCGCCCCGAAATCCCATCAATCTGTTTTCCATACTGATGGCTTCTGAAGAGCTTGCCCTCCGTGTGAAATCAGACTCCCTGTTTTATGTATGGTTCTTCTTCCCCCTTGTTCTTGTAGCAAGCAAAGTGTGCCCTCTGCCCACTTCATCCTGCATGAGGCCCACTGCCTTCAGTTCCTGGCCCCCAAGTGTAAGGAGCCCTTCCCAGGGGTGGAGGTGCACAAGCATTGTGAGCAGAGGCACCAGCAGGTGAGCAGGTGGCAGGAGAGAGGGGACTTGAGGGCCAAGGGTCTTCCTGCTCGGCAGCACCTCAGGACTCACATGGCCTCCTGGGGGCAAATCATCTAGATTCTCCAACTTCAAAGCCAGTTTATGAAAAGAAAATGCTAATCCTGTTTTTCTCATGCTAAATGAACTCTATCCCCTTTTCCAACTGTTTCTCTTTTTCCTTTCTTGTTTTTTTATTTATTTTGGTGGGGGAGGGATTGATACAGGCCTTACTGTGTAGCACAGACTGACCTTGAACTCTTGATTTATTGCTTCAGCCTATTGGGTGCTGGGGAAGCAAGTGCATGCCCCTGGGCCCAGCTTCAAACCCTTCCCCTGCAGGTTTATGGGTTGGACAAGGCAAGGGGTTCCTGTTTCAAAAAAGATCAAATGTCTTGAGTTTCACGAACAGGAGAAACAGGAAAGGAGGCCCCCAGAAGGCAAACATACTCAGTCAATTTTTCCTTCTTGCTTTGTCATATCAGTCCCTCTTGGGTCTCTCATTTGTCCTGCAAATCCTCAAGCTAGACATGCTTCAATTCAAAGTGGTCCAGCAAAGATTTCATGCAGCACTGGGCCGGATGCTGGAGGGAAACTGAGGTAGCCACACCTGATCCTTACCCTTGGGAGCTTATAAATCCCAGCCTGGAGCACCTTGAGTCAAGGTGGGTATGGGAAAAGGCCAGGGACGCAGGCTGGCGCCCATGTCTCTCTGTGTGTTTAGGTCAAGTGTGCGATGTGTCAGCAGAGTGTGCAGAAGTCCTTCCTGGAATTGCATGAGGTGAGAGTCAGATGTGATCCTGGGAGGAGAGGGAGAAGGAAGGAGAGGCCACTCCATTCCTAGACTTAGAGCAGGGCAAAACCAGCCACCTCAGTCACGCAGGTCCTCCTGCATCTGGACACTGGACAGAAGAACTTTCTGTGGTTCATGAGTCCAGAAGAGCTTGTATCTCTGGCCCTTCCATCACTTGCTGTGATTGGTTTCAAGTCCTGGGGATGGGCTCATTTCCCTGACCTGTCCTCAGTCCCAGTGGCCTGTCATCAACCCTTCCTGATCCTCTCACAGACCAAGGAATGCCAGGAGCGCCCTGTCAAGTGCAAGTTCTGTGAGCTGACCGTGCATCTCAGCAAGCTGGAGACCCACGAGTCCCACTGTGGCCACCAGACCCAGCGCTGCCCACACTGTAACCAGCTTATCTTGCTCTGGCTGCTGGCCAAGCACAAAGATGATTGTCAACATAAACAGGCTCTGCCCAGGGAAGATGAGCAACTAGGAAAAGGTGGGGAGAAAGAGGGAAGCAATGAGGCCCAGAGCCTCTTTGGTATGCAAAGACCAAAAACCCCAAAGCCACAAAGGAGAAGCGTGTTTACTGTACATGTTTCAATTAAACTGGCTGTTCTTGCTCTGCACCATGCACGAGAGAATGGCCTTCTTGTGTGTCTGCTGCAGTCTTTACACTGGGGGGCTCGGTTTGAGAGCTACATAGCCAAGAAGGGAAGCCATCAGGAGCCCTAAAAGTGGAGTCTTTCTTTGAACTCTTCCAGTACAAACCTAGATTGGTGAGAGCTGCCTGAATCCTTTTATAGATGAAAAGCTTTAAGCTAAGCATGGTCGGGAGGCTGAGGCTGGAGGAGTGCAGCAAAGTCAAGGCCAGCCTGGGCTACAGCATGAGACCCCATCTCAAAGAACAAACTACAGATAGAAACTGACACAGAATGAAGCAGAGGCTTGCCAGAAGTGAAAATCATACTGGATATTTGAGTTTCCCAGAGTAGAATCTATATCTTTGTCCACCATCAGTGATAGCCAGGTGGGAGCCAGCTGTGACCCCTTGGGACCTTTGGGCCTATGTGTTGGACCCCTGGTATCACATCATCCCCTGTGTCCCCTTACCTCTTCTTGATGATGTGTTTACTGAGGACACAGCCATGAAGACACAAGATCTTTTGTTGACTTTACTGGTTGTGGTGGTATCACAGTAACATGGAGAGAGTCTAAAATCCCTTAGACCATAAATATCTCCTAGTAAACAATCTACCACAGGTCAAAACTGGCCAGTGAAAGCCTGGAAAATATGAAATTTGTGTCTGTTTTTTTCATTGCAATTTGCTGAGCTTTCATACAATGAACACAGTTAACAATACAACTTCAGTACAACACGTCTTCAGCACAACCTTGTGTACACCTGACACTTGTTTCAGTCACAGAGCTTGGAAACTGGTAGAGTGAAAGTTTGTGACTCGCTTCATCTCCTTAAAAAAACAGCTCTGCTCCCTGAAAATGTGTCTTCATCAACATTGTGTGTTAACCCAGGGCACACGGTAGACACAAAGGAAAGATGCGGTTTTTTTGTTTGTTTGATTTTATGAGACAGGGCCTCACTATGTAATTCAGGCTGACTCTGAACTCACTGTGTAGCCCAGGCTGGGCTCCAACTCACAGCAATCCTCCTACCTCAACCTCTTCAATGCTGGGATTACAGGTGTGCACTACCACATCTGGCTTGATGCGGTTGACTGAGCTAAGGGTTGCATATACAGCTGAGGATCCTTCCTGTGTGGGAAACCAAGACAAGGCAGGCTGCGGGCAGTTCATGTTCATGAGTACTGACCCTGTGGCCAGTTGGGGAAGAGGTAGGGTAGCCATTGTCAAGGGCAATCATTTGTGGTGTTGTTTCTCTGCTTATCCAGGGAAAAGAACTTCAGTTCCCGAAAGGAAAATCTACTGTAATTATTGCAAGAAAAAAATTACAGGAAGTAAGCACAGCCACTATATGGTGAGTAACAGTCATTTTCTAATGGTGCCAGTATCTAGTTCCTATACCAAAAAGTGTGATGTGGAAGGAAGATTCTAGTCCAAATTTATGTAGCACAGATTTTACTTTTGCATTTTTAATGCCTATTAGCACGTATTTGCTGCATGTGGTGATTATGTTCATTGTGGGGAGATGGCACATGTATATAACCCATCCTAATTCTTTTTACTTCCCCTTCCCCTCCCCTCTTTCCCCTCACTCCATCTTTAGTTTCTCTTCCCATTAGCAAAGGTTCTAGTTCTCTATTTTATGTTGTCTATCTTTTGTTTTGCTTTTTAAATTATTTTGTATTTATGTAAGAAAAAAAGTGATATTTGTGCTTTATGTTTGATCTATTTTGCTTAATATTTTGGTCTCAAGGTATATCCATTTTCCTATAAATGATTCAAATTTATCCTTCTTGATGGCTAAATATACTCCATTGTGTCTATATACCACATTTTCTTTATCCCCATTGGCCACATATAGGCCACTTCCAAGATTTAGTTATTACAAGTACTGCTATAAACACAGGTGTGCATGTGTCACTATGGTATGATGGGTTAACTCTTTTGGGAATATACCCATGAGATACATAGCTGGAGAGAATGGAATCAGAATGGAATCACCATTTTTAATATTTTGAGGAATCACCATACTGATTTCCATAATGGTTGTACTAGCTTACATTCCCATCAGAAGGACTCCTTTTCACCCATAGTCTCACCCACATTTATTTTCATTTCTTGATGATGGCCATTCTTTCTGTATTAAAATGAAATCTTAGTGTTGTTTTAATTTGCATTTCTTTCATGACCAGTGATGTTGAGCATTTTTGCATGTGTTTATTGGTCATTTGCATTTCTTCTTCTGAGAAGTGTCTATTCATTTTGGTTGCTTGTCTTTTTTTTAATTTTTAAAGTAAAAGAACAAAAACATTAACAAACAGACACAAAGTAGCACAAGAACAGTACAATCAAAACTGAATTACAATGTGACGGAATTATCAATGGTTGTTGTATTACATATTGATAACTTCAAAGTGTACGCTATGGAAAACAAATACAGACATACAAGACTGATCAAACAACCAATCATTAACTGTTCCTTACAATAAAGTGACACAAGTCAGTAGTACAACCATGTTAGCCATCCTGCAAATACATACATACATACATACATACATACATATATACATACATACATAATTATCCCTTTCTTCCTTTTCTCTTTTCCCTCATCCCACTTGCTCTTTCCTTTGAGCAATATCCTTTCATACCTCCTAATTTATATTCCCACTTTCAGGTTCTTACACTAGTGATACAATATGTTGCTTGCCAGCAACAAGCGGTGTTTTTTTTTCTGTTTTATTTTTTCTGTTGTTGTTGTTGTTGATGTTGTTGCTGTTGTTGATGTATGCCTGTCTTTCTTGTCTTTGGATTTTTGGTTCTTGTGTTTTCTTTTTTTTTCTTTTTTTTTTTTTTTCTGTTGCTGAGAGGATAAACTGTCTGACTAAATTTGCATGTCTGGGATCCGGGGAAGATGGCGACCGGGTGAGCAGCAAGGGAGCGAACCTCCTTAATAAACACCACCAGCTCGAGACAGACTTGGTGAGCGTGAATGCCGGGACCTCGGCTGGGAAGTTTAAACTGGGCGTATTTCTCTGAGATGCCGGGGGAGATGTGGTAGGGCGGACCAGGCTGCCGGGGCGAGACGTGGGAAAGTC